>JBBPBX010037594.1:6331-18514 GCA_038048925.1 Garcialebias charrua | reverse complement strand
CAACATCCCCCTCTCCATCTCTGTTACAAATCTTGGAATAAAAATGGACTCTCATCTTACATTTGAAAATCACATTAAGCATCTGTTTAAAACCTGCTTCTTCCATCTTCGTAAAATCTCCAGACTTCGCCCATCTCTAACTTTTTCTGATGCTGAGAAGCTCGTCCATGCTTTTGTCTCCTCCAGGCTCGACTACTGCAACTCCCTGTTTATTGGAATCCCTGGCAAATACCTTGAGAAGCTTAAATATATTCAAAACAGTGCAGCAAGGATTTTGTTGAGAGCTCGTAAATTTGAACATATTACGCCCATTCTCCATGACCTACATTGGCTTCCTGTCACCTACAGAATTCAGTACAAAACTGCTCTCATTACACATCAATGCTTACACAGAACTTCACCTGATTATCTAAAGGACATTCTTGCACCATATTCATCCACCCGGTCTCTACGATCACAGAACAGTAATCTCCTTCACATTCCGAGAACCAAATTAAGGACCATGGGAGACCGGGCATTCTGTGTAGCTGCCCCCCGTGTGGCCCTGCCCACCGCCTATGAACTCCCTCCCTGACTACCTGAGAGCTCCACAGTCACTGGTTGACTTTAAAAATGGCTTGAAGACCTTTCTTTTTAAACGAGCCTACTCATGACTTTCTCTTTGATCTTAGTTGATATTATCATTGATTTTACTTGTTTTTTCAATTGTTTTATTTCTGATTTTGTTGCACTTTGTAGCACTTTGAGATTTTTGTTAATGAAAATGCGTTATAAATTAAATTCAATATTATTATTATAATAAATCAAAAGTTTAAAACCAAAGGAAGAAATAGTAAAAAAAAAAAATAAATAAAAAGAACAACATATCTACTGTTAAGGGCCTTACCTGACCTCTCTGACTCCAACAACGTTCTCCTCTTCCTTATTTTGTTGAACGCATGTTGAGAGCTAGGAGACTCATGGACACTGCTCCTGCTCCTGATACTTTCAGTCTGCACAGACATGACACACTCCTTAAAACACAATGGAAGGTATAACATCTTCTGTGTCTCATGGTTTGTTCTGGTGCATATCTCTGTACGAGTGTTTACTCACCTGACCTCTTTGCCTGGCCTCTTGTCCTTCTCTCCTGCGAGTGATTTCTGATTTGAGCACCTCTACTTCAGCTCTAAGAGCCACTAATTGGTACAAGGACAAAGCTGATAGAGATGAGGAGGTGACAGCAGCTAGAGTCAGCAGGAAAACAGGCCAGGATAACCTTTTTTCATGTGTGTCTTGTCCGGTTCCTGACTTCATGCCTGCTAAAATTGACATCACATGGGAACATTAAATCCGGAAAAATCTCACAATGGCAGCATAACTGGTCCCATGCCCAAACTCTTAATCCTTTTCTCTTCTCACAGTCGTGGGGTAGAAGAGTTTTTCTTCTGTCATCGAGGTTTCCCTATAGAGCCTCAAGCCTTACTGGAGCTGGATTCCCTTCTAGAACAAAGACAGACTTCCTTAACTCTCGTTTTTGTCCTTCGATTGCTCAGAGATTAAGCCGTAGAGAGTGCGCAGTTCAAATAAAAAAAAAAGAAAATCAGCTTCCCCTGTATTGTTCCTCTTAGCTAACCACACTTAGCTTCCTGTCTGACCAGCAGTGGGGGAAAATCTCTTTTAAACACACTTTGGCTTTTCTACATACCAAATTGTTCATGAAGGGACAGAAATGTGTCGTATGACAATAAAAAAAGCTAAATATCTGAAACATACAAACAAAATTGGTACATTCTGGTAGTAATTGCTGACTTTGACTAAAAGAAGGAAGTGCAGAACTTGCTTTGTCGTCAAGCAGCTTCCCAGTTCAAACAAAACTCATTTTGAGAGTAGAAATTGTGAGGTCATGTTAAAAGTTGTTTTAAAAAAGATACAATGAGGTTATGAATCTATAATATGATTCATGTTTTAACCTAAACATTACTCAGGAATGTTTTTGGATATCCATTACTTGGCATAAACATTTAGAAAACATACTATTTTTGATGCAAGTAACAAATTATACATTAGGGAAATTATCAATAACTTATCAACTAGTCTAAACAAATTGCTTTCAGTTAACTAAGAGCTTGTCTTTGAAAAACCTAAAATGTATGAAATTGAAAAAAGGCTGTGTGGAAGAATATTTTAAACTCTCATTTGGCCCTGCCTGAGAATCTGTCATAAAATATTTAAAAATTAAATCAATTCAAATTCATACCCTGCTGAAACTGAATCACACAAGAATAAAATCATATGTCATCTCAAAAATGGAAACACTTCTGAGTTCTCTGAATGTGAGGTCATCTTAGAGAGTGGACATGTGTCCGGGGGTCATGCCAGTCCAAGATTTAGCTGGCTTTAATAAAAATTGAAGCAAGGATTCAGGCTGTGATCTGCTGACGGTGCAATAGTGGCTGCTTGTCATGAAATAATGAGTATCGGTGTGTTTGAGAACCACATTTGTCAGGGCGTTATTGAATTATAACATTAGCTGTCATCAAGGCCATATATGGATTGGTCCACTATGACAAGGTAAAAAAAATGTAGAGGAGTCAGATGACAATAAATACAATACTGAACTGTTGAAATATGGACATACAGCTATTTGTAAAAATGCAGCAATTAAAGCCATAGTTCAGGTCGTAAGTAGTTCTGTGAAGATCACAAACACTGGTTTCCAATTCAGAATACATGTAAAATTCAAAATCTTACTTCTAACCTACAAAGCTCTCAACAACCTAGCTCCATCTTATATTCGATAACTTATTGTTCCATATTTTCCTAACAGAGCACTTCACTCTTAGACTGCAGGCTTATTTGCGGTTCCTAGAGCTTCCAAATACTGTATTTCTGATTCGGAAAGGAGAAGTGGATAAAGAAAAGGAATAAACGGATGGATAAACCAAATGTTCCTGCCGTCTCTTATTGTTGTGATTTGAAGCCAGCAGAACTCACTTATTGGGAGTTGCCATGTGGTGTTCTTGGGACCAGTCAGTGACTCATGATGCTGGGCTTCAAGTCCAACTTTCAAAACAATATGTCAACCTTCATTACTAGGTTGGGAATCCCTTTGCCTTAATCACTGCCTTGATGCGACGTGGCATTGAGACAATCAGCCTGTGGCATTGCCTGGGAGTTATGGAAGCCCAGATTTCCTTGAGGCTTGCTGTCAGCTCTTCTTTGTTGTTGGGTCTGGTGCCCCTCATTTTTCTCTTGAGAATACTCCATGGATTCTCAATGGGGTCTAGGTCCGGCAAGTTGGCTGGCCAGTCAAGCTGTGGCATGGGCATCAAAACCAGGCTTTGGTGCTTCTGCCGGCATGGGCAAGGGCCAGGTCCTGCTGGAAGATGAAATCTGCATCTCCATACCCTCAGCAAAAGAAATCATGAAGTCCTCTAAAACATTCTGGTAGACTGTTGCAGTGGCCATGGATTTAAGAAAGCAGAGTTTACCAACGCCTGCACCGGACATTGCACCCCAAATCATGACTGACTGTGGATATTTACTGGACCTCAAGGCTCTGTTCCTCACCCTTCTTCCTCCAAACCCTTGGTCTTTGATGTACGAATGAAAGGCACACTTTACTTTAATCTGAAAAGAGGACAGAGGAACCTGACAGTTGTAGCCCATCTCCCGGATGCATCTGAATGTGGGTAGTTTTTGAAGCTGTGACTCCCGCCTTATTCCACTCTTTCTGGATCTCTGCCAAATTCTGGAATCTTCTCTGTTTGATAATCCGCTGAAGACCATTCATCTCTGTTGCTGATGCATCTTCTCCTTCCACATTTTGCCCTTCCATTAGAATTCCCATTGATACACTTGGACACAGCACTCTGTGAACAGCCAGCCTCCTTAGCTATGAACTTTTGCAGCTTACCCATCCTATGGAGGGATCAATGATGGTCTTCTGGCCAGTTGTTGTCTGAAGTTTTCCCATATTGAACCGAACTGATCGAACAGTTGAACCAAACTGAAGCAATTTAATGACACCTGGGTCAACCTGTGTAGGTGCTTTGAGTTTAGTAGATGATTAGTGTGTCACACTCAGTTTAAAACATTCATGCCCTGCAAAATTTGGGCTGATTTCTCCACAGTATTATTTTTTGAAATCCGGTTTTCGTGGGTTTCATGAGTTGGAAGCCCAAATATGTAAAAATAAGCACATACTTGAAATCATGTAAATTGTGGGCCTTGACTCTATCATCTATTAAAGGTTAACTTTTAGAATGGAATTATGGAAGTTAAACAACTTTTCCATCTTATTTAAATTTTTTGGAAAGGGTCTGTAAAACGTTTTTATGGGTGAGAGCTTGAACCTTGTGCGGAGGCCATCCTTCGGACACGCTGTTCGTTTTTCAGCAACAGCTTCAAGAACACAGTGTCCAGCTTTAATATGTGTTAGATCTGATGGAATGATGAGATAACGGCTACTGAGTGTGGATGATGTGTATCAAAGCGGTTGCAAAACATCTCGTCTTAAAAATATCACAGTGGTTCATATAAACTACTAAACTAAGTTACTAAACCTTTGCACATTAGTCAGTTTTCACAATTGTTATTTAAATACAATAAAGTATTTGTAATTGTAAATGGCATTTCTGAGTAGCACTTTTAGTGCAACATGATCCATTTACAGCAGTCTGTTTCTGCCAGAATAACTGTTTAATATGAAACTGGTGTGGTTTATGAAACACCCTGATGCATGCTCAACAATCCAGGTAGAAAAATCTAAAAAAGCTAAGTCTGGTCTTGTCCAGAAGACCAGACTTAGCTTTTTTAGGTTTATGAAATAGTTTACATAAAGTACCATCCATTTTCTTCCACTTATCCGAGGTCGGGTTGAGGGGGGTAGCAGCTTGATGTCCAGACTTCCCTCTCTTCAGTCACTTGGGCCAGCTCCTCCGGGGGAATACCAAGGCGTTCCCAGGCCAGCCGAGAAACATAGTCCCTCCAGCGTGTCCTGGGTCTCCTCCCAGCAAAGTGCCATACATTTTTTAAATTGTTTTAGTTTTATTTAAATATTAATCTTCATATTTTTTCCACAGAACCCATTCAAAAATACAGTATGTAGTTTCTTTACATTCCCAGATTTGAAGAGTATAAATAAAGGAATGGGTTGTGCATGTCTTCAGATTTTATTCAAGCTATCAGGTTCAAGATTTGTTTAGACATTTTATAAACGGTTTAGTCAGCATGAATAATATTTTTGTTGTTTTCGTTTCTTTAACAATAGGTACAACCAACTTAACAAATTACAGGTAACGTAACTGCAGTGAGCAACAAAACAAGTAAACATGAAATGATGTATCAATTTATTGCAAGTCACCAATACAGAAAATAGAAAGTGAACATGTGTGTTTACAAAAGAAGTGGACAGAGATTTGAAATAGAAAAAAAAAACTATGAGATGGAAAATCAGTACCAATGTTAAAAATCATCTCATTCCCATGTGTTTTGGGGCACACTGCCCTTCAGTGATTTATGGTTTAAGTTACAAATCCTCAATCAATTATGTACACCAAGCATTTCAATTCCTGCACACTGCAGGAGACTCAATGCAACCACATGAGCCTGAAGAAAAGCAACGTATAAATGTAAAATATTAACATTTCCAACCAGATCTGTTCACATGAACATAAACATATGATGCACAGTGCATTTTGTTCATATTGAAAAAGACATTCAGTTTTCTTTTCATCATCAGTGTGTTAACAGTAACACATCTCATGAGGAAAACATTACATTTGTTTCAGGCCTGTCAACAAAATAATACAGGTAGTCCCCGACTTACGACGGAATTCCGTTCCTACGCGCCATCGTAAACCGAATTTCAACGCAAGTTGGACATACGTACAAACTGCACCTTATACGTACAATACTGTACTGTATTTTACCAAGCACTTAGCCTATCCTAACACAGTACCCTACATAATTATCAAAAAAACACATACATTTGGAGCCATAATGAAGGAAGAAAAAAAAAAGTTAACCTACTGGAGCCTTCAAAAAAGGCGTTCAATACAGGATCAACTGGACTTTATTTGTTGCAGAAAACGTTTTGACTTCTGTCCAGAAGTCTTTTTCAATTCTGAAGGATTCTACTGGAGCCTTCCTCCGTCTGTTAGCATGTTAGCTCGTTGCTCCTCCAAGCTCTGCAGCTCTGCCTGTACTTTTCCACTGCTTCGCGCGGTCCAGAGTTTACAGGAAGGTCCCGTCAAGCTCTGCTTCTGCCGTCAAACCGGAAGTAAAACCGGAACTCTGCTTTTCAAAATAAAATTGTCTAATTGTTTTTATTGGGAGATGCGTCGTAACCGTGAAATGTCGTAACTCGAGACCGTCGTAACCCGAGGACTACCTGTACAAATATAAAGGATCCTAAGTGAAAGACATGTTCCTAAATGTTTTTTTTTTTTTTTTTTTTTTATCAATGTAGAGATTGTGCAATTCAAATCAGCAGAAACTCATAAAACCACATTAGTGGAACAAATTAGTAACTATTTACAAAGTTGAATGCAGCATGTGGATTTAATATGTAACAAAATAAAGGTCTGAATCTGGGGAATCTGTGGAAAAAGTTATAGAAATAATAATTTTAAAAGAAGGTAACACTGATCACAATCTTAATGCATGGAGATTTAGGCCCACTTTTCACATTCATAGTGGCTTCAAGAGATTTTAACTGTAATGAAAATACTTTTCAACGCTGTCAATTGTTTTCTAATATGGCTGAAATCTGTTGAATGAATTCAAATGGCTTTCAAACCACTGCAGTGCACCGTGCTGTATTGAAGAAGCAAAGAGCAGACAATAGTGTTTTAATCATAAGACTTTGCTCTGTCTCTGGAAGACATGCAGAAAAGGGTAATTAGCTCATTAAATGCTCCCACCCCCCCAAGTGAGAACAGTCATTTTGCCAAAGAAACATGAGGGGGGAGAAATAATCCTTCAGTTAATTACAATGCTGAAGATAAATTATAACATTTGATCAAAAACTTCATTTTTTTTACACAAGTATTTTTTTTAATTTCCCATGATGTCCTAATACATCACTGATGTGACCATACAGAGTTTATGTGGTGAAAGGCCAATTCTGGAAACATTTCTCATGAAGTGATGAGTGTAAAAAAATTCTTACTTGGTTTATAAACCAAAACACGTGTGAAATGAACTGTAACAAAGACAAGCTGTCAATTCAAAGTACAGCTTTTCAAAATTTCATTTTAGTATTTGCAGTAAATAGGAATAATGATTTTTCTTTTAGCAGATATATTCACAACACGGCCTCATGTAAGTACAAAAGAAAATAATTTTGTTCCAATTTCACCAAAAGGATCATCCCAGTGATCAGCAGCAACTTCGAGCTCTTTCAGCACACATTCTTACATGGCACTTCATAAAGACAAACCTGAACCAGTTTGTGAATAATCCTCTTTATGAAACAGTATTTCAAAGTTGCTTAGTAACAACTACGGCTCATTTAAAAATAACTCTTCTGTGTGCTAGTTGCATTTTGATGCAGTGCTAGAGGAGAGAAGCTTCTCATTTAGAAGTAGTTTCAACAGGAAATAAACAATCCCGTGTTTCTTTTTTATTCTAATACATCATCTGACCACCTCATTTCATCAATATGAACATAAATAAGCAACAAGAAAAATTGTCTTTCCCAAACGTAGCAGACACAATTTAAAGGCAAGCATAAATTTAGGATAATGCTATAAGATGCAGAGCTGCTGCACATACACAACAGTATGGTTTGTTGTCATAAAAGAGGCTGAATAAAGAACATACTCTCACTCTTTAATGTATTGCTTAGAAAGTTTTAGCTCATGTAAGGAAATTGCTGAATAATCCTGAACACAAAAAAAAAAAATGCAATTTAATAAATAAAGCTCTATATTTACACCTCTAAATATCATTTCAATTTACAAGATCAGACACTGTTACGTGTAAATTTCCATTTGAGTAACATTCCATTTAATCTTAAATATCACTGGACCTTTATGGTTTTAATACTACGAGACTGATCAATTGATTAGAAATAATTTCAACTGATGGGGATTCTATGATTGTGACACGTTTTGTGGCATGAGCATGGCTTCATAAAAAAAAAAAAAGGTCTTGAATACATGCGTTCACAATTGCACACAGCAAAAATTCAAGATGTTCTTACCATCTCTTCAAACTTTGAAACTGTGAAAATATTTTAGCGTAATAAATTTACATAAAGGTAGAAAGAGTGAAATTAAATAAAACCCAAACAAAAACATAAAAATATACATTCCTTTCACAAATCAATCAGGTCTCAGCCTTATTCTGTAGACACAGTTGTGCTAGACTGATCAGATAATGGTGACACTAGATGAGGACTGCGCTCCCTCCTCATGAGCATGGCTCTTCAGCAGATCTTTCATGAACTGCTCCAAAGCAGAGAAGTAGCCCTGACACTGCCACGTATCGTTGTGTGTGCCTTCCGGGAAGATGGCCAGGCGTTTAGTCCGTGCAGGAGACAGCTCGTAGAGTTGCTTCATCATAACAGGTGGGATGAGCTGGTCTGACAGACCTGACACGAACAGCAAGGGCATGCGGCACGATGCCACGTGGCGATAGGACAGGAACTGGTTCCTGTAGCACCATAAGGGCAGCAGACGCAAGGGCAAAAAGGAGAACAATGTTGCAGCCATATGGGGGATGCTGAGGAAGGTATTTTCAACAATAATGGCCGCTACACGGTGAGGGTTGACTGATGCCAAGCGAACAGCCACAGCACCTCCTAATGAGCGGCCAAAGAGCACCAGCTTTGTCTTGTCCAGGTCAGGCCGGGTCATTACGTAGTCTAGTGTGGCCTCAGCGTCCAGGTACAGCCCATCTTCACTGGGCTCTCCCTCACTCTTTCCATAGCCACGGTAGTCCACCAGCACTACATTTGCTTTTAAATTAACCAGCATCAGAAGTGCATTTGGCACCCTGTGACCGATATTACCTGCATTCCCGTGGAAGTACAGGATTGTAGGTGGAGAAGAGGAATTAGAGCTGCTTTGATTGCAAGAGGTGACTCCAGGAAGGGTATCCCCTCCTGTATAACGAAGCAAGATGAGGTTGAGCTTCACACCATCCTTGGTGCGAATGTACACATTCTCATGTGGAATTCCCGTTGGCATCGGAACGTAAAGGCGAGAGGAGGCGGGCTGGTTGGGGAAGTACAAAAGAACATCCTGGAATTTATAGAGGATGCCCGCCACAGACGCTAGGATGAGTGCAAGGAGGAAAAACCCTCCATATAGGTGGAAAGTGAGGATGAGGGCCAAAAGAGAGACTCGACAGGCACCCCAGGACCAAGACACCAAAGTCAGAGCGCAACGCTCTATAGCCCCCCACAGTCTCCAGGGCTTCTCCATGGCTGCACAAGAGCTGAGTCAAAAAACACACAATCTGCATGAAACAGAAGAAGAAGAAAAAAGAAAATGTAAGTGGGTAAAATCTTTTTTTTAATGACACTTCTAATGATCATCAAACAGAAAACACAATTGATATTCAAAATTATTCGATTACAAAAATATGTCCTGCCATAGTGCAGAAGACTAATTCAAATGTTTATTATTTTTGAGTATTTCCAATTTCCAAACTATAAAATTAAAAATAAATTATTAAACTGATAATGTAGAGTTAGTCCAGTCATCAAATATATTGTAAAACTGACATAAGTAATTTGAAATTTAATCAGAGTTTTTTAAATAGTGTCTGCACCTGCTTAATATCCACTGGTGGACTTTTCTCAGTTTCCCTTTTATTGGGACTACCGGTACCTAAAAACATATGGGGGGTTTGGAAGTTTTTAAAACAATCTGATATATAAAAAAAATAATAATAATTTAAATAACTATAATTTAATCTGATTTTCTTTGTTTTCTTGTTTTATGCCATGCTGCTGTAAAACAAGGCAATTTGAATTAAGTTCTGAAAAAAACAACTATCATACAGATCTGACCAGATTAAAAACAAATAGCCCAAATAGTGCCACTGTGTTAATCTAAATCAAAATACCGGTACACAAGATCTATAGATGCACCTCAAAATGTCCTTAGTCAACACAGCATTAGAGTAGCACCTAAATGGAAACAGTTGATGACAAGATGAGGTGCACGTGGATAAAATACTGCCATGTGAAACATTTATCTTGTGTAATTAGACTAAAAAGGTGATAAAATGTAGTTAAAAAAACGATCAGTCATCTCATTGAATTAGATCAAGTATTTAAGTGATACTCTGACTTCTGAAAAGTGACAACAAGAACAATATTTTACTCAGATATTTTTGGAACACAACAAGAACCTGCATTTATATTGCTTTGAGATACAGACGCAATAACATTAATAAATAAATAATTGTTTACAATGTCCCTTCAAACAAAAACACAGCCTGTGAAAGGTTTAATCATTTAACCCACAAAACACACATTTATCAGTGTCAGTGACTCAGAGGAAACTATAATCATCCTCCACGTTCTGTCACAAACAAGCAGATTTAATCTAGGGCTGAACAATTAATTGCATTTGCAATAATATCGCAATATGATAAAATGAGATTTTCTAATCACGAAGGCTGCAATTTGACTGGTCACGTGACACAAATCTTTATCAACATTTAAAAAAACACCACAAAGACATTCACGATGGTTGCATGGCTAGAATGACAACAACCAGTGCTTCAACTTCAAGTAAGTAAAGTATCAGTCGACAGAGATCATGACCGAACTGTTTGAACTTCAAACAGTAATTTTTTATATCAATTTTTTTATATTTATTTAACTGTCATGTGAAGTTCAGACAGTAGTTAGGAAGTTCACTTAACATGTTTACTATTATATTTATGAAACAAGAAAAAATAGAAATGGTGAAAAGGCATAGATTTGTTTGCTTTATTGTAATCTCTGCTTTAAATAAAGCTGACATTGTTTATTATAAAACAGATTGATTTATTGTTTCTGTTTGTTGAAAAATACTTAGATATATATATAAAAAAAAACACGTTTTAAATCGCAATTGCAATTTATAGAAAAAAAAAAATGCTATTAGATTATTTTCCAAAATCGTTCAGCCCTAATTTAATCTCAGGTTTAAATCATGTGTAAAAGGTTCGCAAAATGCCCTGGGATGAGTTAACTTCATTGTAACTAGGTGCATACAGTAAATAGCACACGGATAATAATAAATAATAATAAATAAATAAAATAACATATCTCGACCCCACCCACAAGGAAGCGAGATTATGAAAGCTGGTTCCGTCCGAGTAAAAAAAGCCTGCTGTTAGGGAATGGTTCACAACCAGCTAGACAATTATCTAATTCATGCGAGTGTGTTTGTCAGTCACGACGAGCTGTCAGCTCAGCAGAGACACTGAACTGATCAAAATGTGAACTCCTACACAATTAGCTGCAGACCAGTTAGCCTAGTGGCTGCTAGCATCGTTGAATTCCAGTTAGCCAGCTACTTCTTTTGACACGGGGCTGTCTTAGCAGCCACTCTACTCACCTTTCTCTCATTTTTAGCGCCTCACTTGATGAGATGTTTTACCCAACAATGTCACATGGACAGCCCAGTTACTGTCATCCAGCTCTGCACTGGTGAACAAAACTGTAGTTTTTGCAAAGAGACAGCCGAATGACAGCTACAACCGGTGAGGCTGCGGCTAAACTTGCTAGCATTTCAGGTGTAACGCTAATTTGGGTCCGTACAGTTCAACATCGGATAAATAGTTCCGTTTTTTCTTTTTTTTTCTTTTTGGGTCAGCTTACATTTATTTATTTAGCATTTCATACCGCCAAGTGAACTTTGCATGGAATGATGGTGTTGATACCTGATTGCATCAGTTGATATAATTAACAAATGCTGGAATTCCTTTAAGTTATTTAATTTCTAATAATCATGCACAGTCTGCTGTTCGATATCCACCCACTAGGTGATGCAAAGTTTACAAAATATTTCTTAGCGCTACCTTTAACATATTTCTAGTCATGATGAATAAACAAAGCTGGTTTAGGAAAAAGGCTAAGAAATATGACTATTTTAAAAGTAAACATATATTTTCTAATCTGCATAATATTTGTAAGTTGACAACAGTGTTTTCAAATATTGCTAATAAGCTAATACAGTAGGCTATATATAT
>JBBPBX010037593.1:10287-30842 GCA_038048925.1 Garcialebias charrua | reverse complement strand
GACCTTCAGAAATTCTGAAGACATGTTGATCCAAGTCACTTAAAAATATTGTGACAAAAATCTGTTTGCAAGACAAATGGAAACACAAGACAAGTCTTCAGAGGTCTGAACGATCATTCTTATTGAAATGTCCGTTGTGATGTTCTGATGGTTGTAATTCAAAGGTTTGTCGAAGCGGAGAAATGAAAAGGCTCCAGTCTTGATGAAAAGCCCCATGTGAGCTGTTTGCCTGGGAATACTCAAACCTCATTGTTGTTGAGCGGAACAATGAAATAATGAACTGCCGGCAGACTTAAGAGTAGAGTGTGTGAGCTGTTTCACTAACAGCATCAGCCTTGAGTGAACAGTAATAATTACCACTGGTGGTGTGTGCCGCTTTGGGTCCCATGCGAGCGTTTGCCGTGTTTCATTATTTCCTCACCTTGTGCTTCATGCTCCGTCTTACAAGTCTGCCGGAGCAGTTTTCATCTGCTGTTAGTGAAGATCTGAGACCAGTAATGTCTGAATCAGGACACAGCTGATGTTTAACATCTCTCATAGTGTTTTACAGCGTTTAAGTTAATACGTTAATAAACACCTTGTAGTTTCTTAGAGAGGCACGGCTGATGAGGATCTGAATCCTCTGGAGTTATTACAAACATCCTCGTTGTTCCTCAACACAAATCCACAGAGCTGTGCTCCGGAGCAGCCCCACTCTGGCGTTACGCTCCTGTTGGGTTGGGATGTAAAGTGTGGTGCATTGTGGGAGGTGGTAATCTAATCCCTGCTGCCGGGGATCCTGAGGGTTCCAGATCTCGCCAAGCGATTGGACAATTTATCTTAATAAGGTGACAGCAACATCATCACGCTGCTGACCCGGAGCAACTGCGGCACCTGCACCGATCAGCACATGCAGATCCATGGCTGCATGCTGCAGAAGAAACAACAACAACACACACACACATGTGCACACACACAGGCACCTGCTCAGTGGAACAAGTGGAGCACATGCTCCTCCATGTTCTCAAAAACATACGTTTCTCCTCGGTTGTTCTTGTCTTTGTTTGTTTTTGGCTCTGTGACACCGAGCTGAAGGGACTTTGTGCAAAAAGCTCCAGTTTTCTATCATCAGTCTAAAAGTCTCTGTGAAGTTTTGTGGTTTTGAACTTTTTATGGATTTGACAAATTCCAGTCTCACTGTAGCCTGGTTTAAACCAGACCCTTGTCCTTCACTTCGCTTTGGACTAGGGTCTGGCATCTCTGCCATAGACAACGATTTCTCCTGGAGATTTTTGAATGGACCAATCAGAGAACAGGAGGCAGAGTTTTGTTAGTTTAGCCTGACGAGGTCCAGGCTATCAGATAAATTGCTCAGAAACCACTCGGTGGATATTTTTTCTGCCACCAGTGTGTAATTATATGTCTTTAATTTACTGACTGTTGGCCTAGATGAAACATTTGAGATAAAATTCGATTTTTTATCATTTATTTTCGTAGCGCACCCGAGGCTGTTTGGAAAATATCAAACCGAAACTATTTAATATCCAGCAGATTTGACCATTTCGTGAATTGATTTAGGAACTGTTAAGCTCAGGAACACTTCTGATATAACGTCAGCTATGAAATATATTTTTTCTCAGCAGAGAAATAATAGTTTTTTACCTTGTTTTGATGAAAATTCGTTCGTGGCGGCAGCCATTTTGAATGACGACGTCAGTCGACATCGTTCAAAACTCCGCCTTCTGCTCTCTGATTGCTCAGGAACACTTCTGATATAACGTCAGCTATGAAATATATTTTTTCTCAGCAGAGAAATAATAGTTTTTTACCTTGTTTTATTGAAAATTCCTTCGTGGCGGCAGCCATTTTGAATGACGACGTCAGTCGACGTCGTTCAAAACTCCGCCTTCTGCTCTCTGATTGGTCCGAACAAAAATCTACCGGAGAAATGGTTGTGGATGGGAGAAGTCCCAGACTGTGCAGTGAAGGGAAATGAGAATTGAGCGGAGCTGTGCAGGAAGGCGAGGGCCAGGCTAGTCTCACTGCTCCATGACTCTGTCCTCCTCGATTGTCTTGTATCAGGTCCACTTTGACTCAAGGGTGACGGGAGGTTCAGTACGACGCTGGTGCACCTCGACTTCAGAGAGCACCTCTGATCTCTTTGGAAATTTTTCTGGCCTCTTTGGTTAGAGTTCATATTTTCCCACATCTTTAGTTTGTGTTGTGGACCCGTCCAGAGAGACTGTCTCCAGTCCTGTGGACCTTAAAGTTCTGAATACAGGTAATCCCCAACTTACGAGCGAGTTCCGTTACTACGACTATCTCGTAAGACGAAAATCTCGTAAATCGGGGACTACCTGTATATACATGTACAGTATACCTATATACCGCATGAGCCGCCACTGACACACGTACATGTAAGGTAATGAACAGTTACCAAGTTAACAAGCACCTATCCTAACACAGGTAATTTTAATAAAACATTTATAAACAATAAAAATTAAATTTCTTACTTTGAGCCGCAGCTTCTCTCGGGTGTTAGCTCCGCCGCGTTAGCTCCGCTGCGTTACGTCCGAGCTCCCCCGCAGCTTCCTGCAGCACCACGCAGTCCAAACTGTTTACAGGAAGGACTGTTAGTATGTTAACCATACATTTGGAGCCAGAAATAGATTTAATAACTTACCGAAAGCCGTTTCTCTGCGGTGTCCGTCCATCCAAAACCAGCTGCGCGCGCCGCCATTAGCTGCACCTGTTAGCATTAGCCCCTCTGAAAAAGTATGTTGGCGCGGTTTCTCCGCTTTTTAGCATGTTTTCTTCTCTGTTAGCTCGGTGTCCCCGACATCTTAGGCTGCAAGGCTGACATTGAGACGAGCTCCCGGACGCAGGTGGCCTCTCCGCGGCTTGTCGGCTCGGTGTCCCCGTGTTAGCATTAGCTGCGTGTTAGCCCAGGCCATGAGCTGCTGTTGTCGTCCGGCGCGGTGGCGGAGCGATCCGCTGCTACCGAGCTACTGTTGTCGTCCGGCGCGGTGTGGTGGCGGAGCGATCCGCTGCTCCCGCCGCGTTAGCTCCGGGAAGTCCGGCATTAGCTGCGTGTTTTTAGCCCAGAACATGAGCTACTGTTGTCGTCCGGCGCGGTGTGGTGAAGCCGGCTGGCAGGAGCTGAGACTGTAGTAAAATGGAGGTCACCACGGCATTTCCGGAAACAGCCGGAAGTTGCGCAGTTATGATTAAATTTTTATTTTTTTTATTACAATTATGATTTGTAAAGCCTTTAAAACAACCACAGCTGCAACGTGCTGTACACATGAATTTAAGAACATTTAAACACCAATTTTTTCCCCCATATTTTTATTAAATATGATAATGTTGTAAATTCGGAACCTCGTAGGTCGATGTGCTCGTAAATTGGGGACTACCTGTATTCAGTGGTCAGAGGAACATCAAGCTGCCTGGAAATGTTCTTACTGTTAACACCATTTCAATCGTTTTCTTTGTAAACTCCAGAGACAACTCTGTTCTTAGCTTGTTGTAGTCCATGTTGAGTGTGTTACACACCATGATGCCAAACAGCACTGTGACTACCTGGTGCCTTTTAAATAAGGAGACCGACTGATTTCAAGACGTCTGATGATGAATACAAGACGCACATTAATTTAAAATGCATCTTTTCTGGTGGAATCAACCTTTCTCTCGAGGCTCGTTTCATTATGTACAGTGGTGTCAAAAGTATTCACATTCATTACTCAAGTAGAAGTATAGATACTGGGATTTAAAATTACTTCTGTAGAAGTAGAAGTATCAACTCTAGCTTTTTACTCAAGTAAAAGTAAAAAAGTACTGGTTTCAAAAACTACTTAAAAGTATAAAAGTAAAAGTAGCGTAAGAAAAAGCAACAACAAAGACAAATGCTTAGGCTGCACCACACATACTATTGTATACAACCCCACCTCCCTCACAAAAATCATTTTTTTAGACTAGATTATATTATATTGTTAATGTTGAAAAACTAGGGGTGCACTAAGCTACCTGTCTTAACTGCATATATGCCCATTGAAAATAGGGTTGCCAACTCCTTGATAAATAAATAAGGGACACCTCTCGGCAGGGCTGGTCACCCCATTTAACCCCCCCCCCACACACACACACACACAAACACCCTGCCTGCCCCTCCTCACTTTGAAATCAACCTGAATTCATTTGGATACGTGTTTTTGAATTATAAAAATATGTATAAACAAATTATTACACAATTAACCATTTATTTTTAGTGCAAATAGAATTGCCAGAAACAAACATATCTTTTGAAAATTATGTATCTTTCTTAAACAGACCTCTGTCCTGCTTAATAACTTAAAACAGAATTATGTATCTTTCTTAAACAGACCTCTGTCCTGCTTAATAACTTAAAACAGTATTAAATAACAAAAAATCAATACGAACATTCTGTAATAGTGCATTTAGTGCAACGTGCAAATAAAGTTTGTAGTAAATCTGTAAACATAAACACATTGTGCCTCAAAGGCCATGGCTTTCCACTTGTAGTAAAAATAAAAAACTTGTAAACTAAACAGTGGAACGTTACATTATGGAGTCAACCTATTTTTTCCATTTGTATTTCTGCTGAGATCGTGCTGCAGCAAGGAATGCTCTGTTTTTCAGTGCCAAAGAGTAAAACTCTGAGCAAGACATTTCATAATTTAGACTGACAATGAGCTCACTTCTAATTAGTTCAGTAGAACATTTGTTTTGCACATCAGTCCACTTACTTTTCATGAAAGAGAAAATCCTTTCCACAAACCCAGTGGAAGATGGGATGCTGAGGACAAAGGATACAACAGCTGGATGTTGGAGAGGTCAGCTGCCTGAAGAACTTGCATCCACTTCTCTGCTGTTCCCTGGGACTGCCACCTTTCTTTCTCCTGAGGTGAGGTGGTGAGGTGGTCTATCAGGCTGTTTGCAGTCACACATTCCTCATACAGCTCATCCATAGACATGTTCAGCCTGCCAAAAGGTGTTAAAGTTCATTAGTGACACATAGCCTAGGTTATGTAGTGATAAATAAATGGAAAAACGTGTTTTATATTTATAATTTAGCATTGTATTTAAACTACATTTTGAAATGTATTTATTAATTTACCTATATGAACTGTGTTTTTTTAAAGATGGACAAGGTTGTATGTTTGCATAGTGTAAAGTAAATTCACAATTATGTATTTATTTGTACGTGTCAATTGTACACTTTTGTTTATAACTATCAATAATTAAACATGGTTCACCACTACACTGGAAATTATTGAATTTTTACCTGCCAACCAGGTGAAGACTTTCAGTGATCTTCTCCACTTCCTCAAAGGATATTTTTCCAGATGGCAGTTTTTTTTTTTTTTACATACCATATCTGCCTCTGGTGTTGCCCGGTGCAGAACAAATTGGTCAAGGGTTCTCCTGGTTTTGTTGTCTTTCACGTTTATATTTATTATACAACATTAGTATGTTACTAGGTCACTAGAAGTCAGTAATCAACTGATAAAAAAAACAAAAACTTTCAGCTTACCTCATTAGGCATGTAACGAGATCTCGTTGTACGAGATCTCGCGATATTAAACTCCCGCGATATCTCTCGTTGAGAGGTAACGTTGTCTCGCGAGACGCTAATGCTAGCGCTAGCAGAGCCCCTAACAAGTCAGCGTCACGGACAGCATGGCTTCGCCGGATGAAGTTGCTATAGAAGACGCCCCAACTACTGATGGAGGGTCACGGTCCCGCAGACGCTTCTACATTGATGGAGGGTCCCGGAGCTGCCGACGCTGCCCCGGATGTAAAGACACACGCGTGTGACCGGTGTTGCCAGATAGAGTCCCACCCACCCAAAGCACTCTTTACCCGCAAAAGTCAGAAGGAAAATCGCGGTGAACCGCCCAATCTGGCAACACTGGTGAGTGACGACGGCTGCTGATGCGGATATTTATTTTTGGAAAGTCCTGCGTGAATATCTATATTCTACAAAAAAAAACGGCAAAATGAAAGAAAAGTAACGAGGCTATTTTTAAAAAGTAAGGAGTAGAAAGTACCAGTAATTGCGTGAAAATGTAAGAAGTAGAAGTATAAAGTAGGCTGAAAAATAATTACTTTACTAAAGTATAGATAACTAAAATTTGTACTTAAGTAAAGTAACGAAGTATTTATACTTCGTTACTTGACACCTCTGATTATGTACCACAAACTGAAATTAAGAGTTTTCATAGTTCAAGATCAACTTTTTTTAATCATTCTGCGATGACTTTCAGAGCTATTTTGTCAACAAAATAGACTCTATCAGGCAGAACATTGTCAGTCCATCCAACACCATCCAGTCATGTGCATCTGCAATAACCACAGCTGTTTTTGACCAATTTGACCTGGTTTCACTGCCTCACCTCACCAAGGTGGTTCAGCAGATGAAACCAACTAACTGTTCTCTGGACATCATTCCCTCTAAAATGTTCAAACAATCCTTTGATGTAATTGGTCCTTGTGTTTTGTCATTTATTAACAGCTGTCTATCTTCAGGTTTTGTGCCATCTGCTTTCAAACACGCTGTGGTCAGGCCTCTTCTCAAAAAACCAGGCCTAGATCCTACAGCTCTCTCTAATTTCAGACCAGTTTCCCATCTGTCATTTCTATCAAAGGTCCTAGAAAAGATTGTTTTTATTCAACTTCAATCTTTTCTAGAACTCAACAACCTGTTTGAAAAATTTCAGTCAGGTTTTCGAGCTCGTCACAGCACTGAATCTGCACTGCTCAAAGTACAGAATGACATTCTTCTGTCTCTGGATGCAAAAAACCCTGCACTGCTGGTGATGTTAGACCTCTCAGCAGCTTTTGACACCGTCGACCATCAGGTACTAATCAACCGCTTGTCTCAGCAGGTTGGCCTCCAGGGAGCTGTGCTTGAGTGGTTCAAATCTTACCTGTCTGGGAGAACTTTTTCTGTCATGATAGGCGATCTGTCCTCCTCTTCATCAACCCCTCTGACCTCTGGCGTACCACAGGGATCTATTCTAGGGCCAGTCCTCTTCTCTCTTTACATGCTGCCATTAGGATCAATCATTGCACGTCATAACCTGTCTTTTCACATGTATGCAGACGATTTACAAATCTATCTGCCAGTCACTCCCAACCCCTCACTCAGTTCAAACACTCTTGTCAACTGCTTAAATGACATTAAGCACTGGCTCTCTCAAAACTTCCTCCACCTAAACACAGATAAAACTGAATGCATTTTATTTGGTGCACCTGATGACACCAGCAACATCCTTCCCAGTCCCAGTGTTGGTTTTCCCCTCCCCCACTTCAACCCGGTGGTCAGAAATCTTGGAGTGCAGCTTGACTCCAACTTAAAGTTTGATAAACAGATCAGTTCTGTTGTCAAGACCAGCTTTTTCCAGCTCCGTCTGCTCTCTAAAGTAAAGTCATTTCTCAGCCGTGGTGATCTGGAGAAGGCCATCCATGCCTTTGTGACCTCCAGACTTGACTATTGTAATGCTTTGTATGTTGGTATTAATCAATCCTCCATCTCCCGTTTACAGCTTGTACAGAACTCTGCCGCGCGCTTTTTGACCAACACACGAAAATATGAACACATCACTCCTGTCCTGTCCTCTCTACACTGGCTCCCGGTTCAGTTCAGGATACAGTTCAAGCTGCTCCTGTTTGTTTTCAAAGCTCTGAATGGACTTGCACCTCTCTACATCTCAGAACTTTTGAAAGTCCATCAGCCCAGCAGAGATTTACGATCTGCCAGTCAACACCTGCTGGAGGTGCCTCGCTCAAGGTACAAACAATGGGGAGACCGGTCATTTTCTGTTGCCGGCCCAAAAGCCTGGAACAGTCTCCCCCTTGAGCTGCGTGCCACCTCTGATCTGACTCTGTTCAAAACCAGACTGAAGACCCACTTGTTCAAAAAAGCTTTCAGTGTGTAACTTTTATTACTTTTGGTATTTTAGTATGTAGCATTTTTTATTTCCATTGCCTTCTTTTATTGCTGTTGTTTCTTATTCTATTTTCATTGATTTATTGTTCCAGTTTATTCATCTTTTTATCCTGTTAAGCACCTTGGTCAATGCAAGGCATTGTAGGAAGGTGCTATACAAATAAAGTTTATTATTATTATTATTATTATTGTTTTTAAGTCATGTTGTTGTTTTTTTACTCATCTTTTACCATTTTTATTCTCAGAGTCAGAGAGTTTTTATTGTCATTTGCACAACATGTGGTACATGTGATGAAACGAGATTACCGGTATGTACACAGGGTCCCAGTTACATCCAACAATAAAATGTAAGAAAAGAACAGTAGTAACATCTAAGATATGAACTAAGAAAAACATCAACTAAAAATACACTAAGCACTAACATCATAGGAAAACCCTACCGGTACTCCAAACAGCAGCACGAACATGAGTCTGTATGAGCAGATGGGCACTTCTTCTCTTGTGTGTTTTATTTTTCCTGTCTTTGTGTAATTTGAAGCTGCTTGAAACTTCAGATTTACCTTCAGGATAATGAAGTCTTGTGTATCTTAATTTTTGTTTTTAATAATAAGAATTCTTATGAACCATCGTTTCAAAGCAATGGTGCTTTATTTCATTTTATTTTATTTTGAGGGATGTTTTTGTTTCTCGTCAGTTTCAAGTTTTTCAGCGATCATCGAGTGTTTTTCTTTTACTAAAGTGGACTGATAGAGTTGTCCGCCTGTGTATGTGCAGGTGTGTAACACTCCGTCATTAGGCTGAACAGACGTCAACGCAACAATCTGACTAAATATGACCTACAAGTGACAGTTAAGTCTCCCTTTGTATTTTATAACCTCCTGACCTATGAACCTCCTCTTTTTGACTTTGAATGTCCTCCAGCATCGACAGCGGAGCTGCACCGCTCGTTCTGTCGCCTCCAGTCGATTCATTCAGGTTGTTGCTGCTTTTGCATCACACATTGAGAAAATCCACGCAGCATGAGCTTAACCTAAAAATAACCATGTATGATTATACAACTACTACGAGCTTTTCACTCAGTATTACAGAGTATTTGTGAAACAGATGAGAAAATGTAGATATATGTCACGGGAGCCTTAAAAACAATGGATTGACTCTGACATGTACACCTGCAGCGCAGACAGTAATCCTGTGGTGCACGCTGTCTTTGAAGAATTAACTTTAAAAAAAAAAAAAGATTTACAACTTTTAACCCTTAAATAGGTTCCTCCTATTTAGGTATTAATATTGCTCGCTGATGAAGGTGGATGATGAGGTTTTTGACCTTGTTCCATGTATACATGTTACCAAAATATCTCCTGAGCCACTGGACAGATTTTGATGAAACTTGCAGTCTTCACCATCGTCGTCTTCTTCTTCTTACTTCTTGTTGTTCTTCTTACTTCTTCTGTTGTGTTAACTTAATATTGTGTAAATAAAGTTTTGTTAAAAATAAAAAAATGTATACGTTCATACTTCTTGTTGTTTTTCTTCTTGTTCTTCTTATGTTTGTTGTTCTTGTTCTTTTTACTTCTTGTTCTTACATCTTGTTAATGTTTTCTTGTTCTTCTTTTGCTTGTTCTTACTTCTTGTTCTTACTTCTTGATGTTTTTCTACTTGTTCTTCTTCTGTTTGTTGTTCTTGTTCTTACTTCTTGTTCTTACATCTTGTTACTATATTTCTTGTTCTTCTTCTACTTGTTTTTACTTCTTGTTCTTACTTCTTGATGTTTTTCTTCTTGTTCTTCTTCTGTTTGTTGTTCTTGTTCTTACTTCTGGTTCTTACATCTTGTTACTATATTTCTTGTTCTTCTTCTACTTGTTCTTACTTCTTGTTCTTACTTCTTGATGTTTTTCTACTTGTTCTTCTTCTGTTTGTTGTTCTTGTTCTTACTTCTTGTTCTTACATCTTGTTACTATATTTTTTGTTCTTCTTCTACTTGTTTTTACTTCTTGTTCTTACTTCTTGATGTTTTTCTTCTTGTTCTTTTTCTGTTTGTTGTTCTTGTTCTTACATCTTGTTAATGTTTTCTTATTCTTCTTCTACTTGTTCTTACTTCTTGCTCTTACTTCTTCATACTTCTTCAAAATAGGAAGCATGAGCTGGGAGTGATCTAAATCACACAGTCTGAGCACAGTGAGATTCAAAACATTTCAAGATTAAAAAAAAAAACTCTGTTTCTCAACAGTAGATGGTTTATGTTGTAGTGGCTAAGGCTTTTGACTTGGGACCCAAAGGACGCGGGTTCGCGCCCCGGCCACTACACACCTTGGGGTGTCTATGAGTGCACATCTAATTCTCCAGCTCCCCGAGCGCTGACTACGGCTGCTCGCTGCACCACCTGGTGGTGGTTGGGTTAAATGCAGAAGACCAATTTCGTCTGTCAAGTATGGGAAACATACACAGATGACAAATGTGACAAATTATTATTATTATTATTTTATGTCTACAACTCCAGCAACAAAGGTAGCAGGTGATATGCATTCCTACAAGTATTGCTTGGCTTCTAATGCAACAAATGGCTGCAGAAATAAAATGATTAAAAGTGTTAAATTGTGAATTTTTAATGTCCTTCGGGGAACATGAGTTATGGTGCATAACTTTCAATTTTTTTAACAAGTTAAAACAAAGATATCAAAGTAGCAAAACAGACGGATTATAAGGCAGATGTATGATGTTGATGATTTCAGATATATGATGCTGGGAGGTGACCTCAGAGTGTGTGTTGTGAAGGACTCGGCTGCCACCACATCACATTTGAGCTCAGTGTCTGTGAAACTGACTGGACGTTGTTGTGTTGGCTGATGTCGACTCTCAGGAGAGCCAACTGGTTTCTCCATGAAGAATCTCAGACGGTCGTAAAGGAACATGCAGAGTCGTTGTTATGGATGTTAGTGTTAGACCAGTGGTGAAACGTCACTTTAACTGCAAATGAGTTTAAATGAACAACAAATGTATGTTTTGGTTTTTAATCTGAGCACCGGACAACATTTTAAATGCTTCTTTTCAAAATGTTATTTTAGGAACTCGTGCAGAACGTTTGCTGCCAGTTGTCACAGATTTATTGTATTAAAACCCAAAAGTATGAAAAAAGTTGTTCACATATTTTATTTAATCACACGACAGTGACTGGAGTGCCTAAATGTTACCGTGTACCAGAACCCACACAAATGTCAGCAGATTTGTGCATTTGGAGCTCAAAAACCTCCTGAGCAGCACAGAGGTGTGTTTTTATTGTTACTGCACACCAGGACTGGACAAGCTGACAGAAAGTGCAGACAAATGGCTGTTAGTGGGAGCTCGGTGTCTCGAGGACGACGTCTGGCTGTCAGAGTCTGAGCTCGGTGCTTCAGCGCGTCATTGTGCTTTTGTTGTTTGTGCTGGATCAGCTGCATGTTTCTGAGGCTGAAGTGCAGATGAAACGCCACACCCCGACTGGGAGGACGCCGTCAGCGGGGAAACGAGCATCCCTGCTGCTGAGGCGCTTTCATTTTTATTTTCACGT
This sequence comes from Garcialebias charrua, assembly GCA_038048925.1. NCBI lineage: Eukaryota > Metazoa > Chordata > Actinopteri > Cyprinodontiformes > Rivulidae > Garcialebias > Garcialebias charrua. The sequence continues at coordinate 19,347 of JBBPBX010037593.1, read as the reverse complement.
TTGAAAACTCTTTGTGTCACTGAGGCTGCTGGTGCAGACTCAACGGGCTGGACTGAGCCCGTGGGCCTTCCTGAAACCTTCAGCCCACTGTCTCCACACACACACACACACACACACACACACACACACACACACACACACCCTTCTCTATGCCAAACCATCACACCCCTTCAGGGAAGACGTGCACGGAGCTGTCAGCTTGTGTTTGTGTCAGCGAGTAAACAAAAGAGACGAGCGGAGCTGCTCATTGGTCAGCGGTGGGGGGTCCTCACGTTTTATTGGTCAGCTCGTGGGAGGAAACATCTCGACGTTCGCACCGTCTGAAGAAAAGATCAAGTTCTCTGTAAATGAAGATGAAAAGTGTTTGTCAGTGCACTCGTGTTTATTTTTACCTTTGGTGGTGACAGCTGCTGCAGACCACTTCATATGTTCTGCTTAAAATGCAGTGTGTGTGTGCGTGTGTCCTTGTTTATGTTACTTTGTGAGATCAAAAAAGGCGTTCAATACAGGATCAACTGGACTTTATTTGTTGCAGAAAACGTTTCGACTTCTGTCCAGAAGTCTTTTTCAATTCTGAATGGAAGCTGTGAGAACGAGAAGTTTTATACAGGCTTACAAGTCACGCACCAACATATGAAATTGGAAACTGAAATAACACCACAAATTAACTAACATGCCCATTCTATTTAAATTGACAAAACGACACATCCCAGCTTAACAAAGGGGGGTTTGTAACACATACATGTAAATTGAAAGATCACACCTTAATAGTAGGAGGTTCCCTTGAGGTCTCTGTTAGAAGACACAACAGAGACCTCAAGGGAACCTCCTACTCAGATCTCATCAACTTCCATCCATCCATCCATCTTCTTCCGCTTATCCGGGGTCGGGTCGCGGGGGTAGCAGCCTAAGTCTCATCAACTTATTATTTTTATATATAAATGTTTCTGTTACTTATTATTTATATAGGAATGTTTCTGTTCAGTGGCCTGAGATGACCGTTGTGTCTTGGTGCCATGTAAATAAACTGAACTGAATTGAGTAGATCGCTTCTGTTCACTCAATCATTGAAGCTTTGACGTCTGCAGGCTTGTTCTGTTTTTGTCATCTTAGCTACTGTTTTGCTACTTTTAGTTTCAAGTTAGCATTTTGATACGTTGAGCTAGCATTTTCTGCAAGTTTTTAGCTAGCTCTTTGCTAATTTTTAGCTTTTAGTTAGCTTTTGGTACTTTTAGCATGTAGCTAACCTTTCACCCTTTAGCTTGTAGCTAGCCTTTTGTTATCTAAGCTTTTGGCTTGCCTTATGCTGCTTTTAGTTTTTATTTAACCTTTTCCTGCTATTAATGTCATTCTTTTATCATTTGCTACTTTTGGTTTTTAGCTAGCACATTTCAGCACCTGCACTGCATTTCCACAGAAAATGTCATTTCTGTTTGAAGGTGTTTTTACTGATGCAGGAGGAACTGGGGATTATGGAGAACCACTTGGTGGTTTCAGTTTCTCAGTTCTGTGTTTGGTTTGCAGAATTAACCAAACTCTACTAAAATGAAAGTTCTGGTCATCTTTGAAGGAATGCATGTCACCCGCCATCTTTCATACCACAGTTTTAAAATGATATCTTATGTTGAGAAATGACAGCTGTTACCATTTTGTCTTGTTTAATGAACTGTGGCAGCCATCTTGAATTGGATCGACTCCACTGTAAATCAGTCGTAGACGTGCATTTCATGATTACCTCCAGAAAGTTTCATTAGTGTATGTCCAGTATACCACGAGATCTTTTGCTTTCACAATAATCAAACAGTAGCATCACACAAACATATAACATGATCGCCCCTTCGTGTTTGACGACAGATGATCAAAATGGTAGAAGAATTCACTCCAGAGGCTCGTGTGAGTAAAAAGAAAAGACCAGTGTGTCCGTCCTAGAAGTGAACACCTCGACGTTGATCTTGATGTGCATTCAGGAATTTTCAAAAGCTTTTTGTAAGAAAATAAAATAAAACCAAAATAAAAGTCTTTAAACATCAATATATCCTCTGGATGCAGATCCAGTTCTTCCAAGCAGATGGATTCTTGTTGCTGAAGATCTCCATATCTCAGAGAAGTGTATCTGGAAGATCTCAGCGAGCATCAGATATCATATTTAACACATCCCAGAATATGCGATCAGATTCTGCTGAAATGCTGAGAACCTCGGTCTGTGGGAAATCTGATCAAAGAAACAGGAAGTCTGAAATGCAATCAGGGACGGAGCTGCATGAACGTGAGGAGCCTGATCTGAAAATCTACTCAGAAATCAATCAGCTTCCTGTTCAAGGCAGAGCCAGCTGAAACAAGATGTCTTCATGCAGGTGTCCAGCCTTTCTGCGACATTTTGTACATTTTTACATCATAGATTTCAGATTTATTCAAATTGTTTTGTTTTTTTAAACTCTCCAAAAAGATAAATCATAATAATGTGGAGCGCTGAAGCAGAACTGACTGACCTCGACTAAACGAATGTGGAGGCTGCGGCACACGAAGGCTTCAAACTGAGAGTCCCCTGCTCGTCCACGTGATGCTTTGTCTGAGTCAAGTGGATGCAAATGTCCATAAAGTTATGTTTGTCTGTTAAAGTTCCCCTAACGTCGGATTAAATGTTTTATTCCCAACTGTCATGCACTGGTGAGCATGTAGCTGCCTCTGTGTGTGTGTGTATGTGTGTGTGTTCCCTGTTCAACCACTGAACAAAGCAGGGGCGAAGCACCCATAAATTTTAACCCGGCACCCTTGAAAAGTAAATGAACCATCATTAGGATTTTGTAAGGAAGCTCATTTTTCAAATCTTAGATTCATCGAAATATTAAATAAATTTGGAGTAAATTTAGAATAAATATGGAATAAATGGTGATACTGTTAAAAAGGCAATTTTAAGATGATTTTTGTTTTGCAAAAGTCAGATCCTCAACGCCACCTGTCAATCAATCCAGTCGCTCATCAGCACCTGACTGATTAGTGATCTCAATTTGTCCCGAAGGTAAACTCCCCTTACCTGCAGGACCTCCACCCACTTTTCCTCCGACAACATTGAGGTTTTGCATTAAAGGTCCACTGACATCATCTTACAAATTTGCATGAAATGATAGAAGATATATATTTCTTATCATTCAACTATGTTCAGTTTTGCAAACAAAATGATAAATTAATGAAAATTCCTTTCAAAGTGAGATTAAAATTAAAAACCGCTTTTCTCTCTGAAAAATCCGACTACAAGCGAATGCAACATTTGTGACGTTGCGAGGAGAAGTCTTTAGAACGCCCCATATAAATATTCATGGCGAACAAGAAATAAACCGGCTAATTTAGCAATCTAAGTTAAGATTTGAGCGATTTGTCTTCAGTTTGGGAAGCAGGAAGTTAGATGAGCAGAAACAGCAGGTTCTAATTTAGGTCTGCACCGTATTTATTTGAGTCTTACCTTTTCAGGAAGCAGGGCGCTCTGAGGGGGGGCAGCTTTGTTTATTCCATACTTGACGAAGTATTTCATCTTTTGGGAAAGTGAAAAGGCTCACTTGTTCACTGATGATATTAGAACACCCAAATGTGACACAACGTAACGGCATTTTTCAAGTTATACAAAAAAAAAAAACGATCTGGCAGAGAATGCGCATGCGTTATCATGGCAGCCGAGAAATGAGCTTCTCCTTCCTACGTCACAGATGTTGCATTCGCGTGTATTCGGATTTCCCGTGAATAAACACGGCGCAAAGTTTAAAATCACTTTTAAATCAAAATTAAATTAATTTATCATTTTGTTTGCAAAAACGAACATAGTTGAATGATACAACATATATATGTTGTAACATTTTATGCAGAGTAGGAAGATGATGTCACACACACTTTAAAGAGTCCCTCCAAAGCTGTTCGAACAGGCAGGAACCTGGAAACATCCCAGAACGAGCTCTTCCTCCATGTTTCAGCCGTCCTGCCAGAAACATGATCTCTGAGCTGAAGGTGAAGTCTGCTGCAGTCGTTTAGTTCACGTCAGAACGACGTGCGCTCTTTGATGATGTTTGTTTTACGTTCACACTCATCACCTGCCCGTGATAAACCGTCATCACTCGAGTTGTTTATCGGGCCCTCGAGGAGAACGAGGCGTTTTGTGGGATATCAGTCTTTTTTTTCCTGACAGACTGATTCTGCGGCATAGTTGAATTCTGTTAGCGTTACGCGCTGACGGTTAAAATCAGGAGGCTCATTTGAAGTTGAGACCCCCCCACCCCTGTTGTGTCAAACGGGGGTGCAGCGTTGCAGGTGCTTCGCTCGGGCTCGGCGTGTTGCTCTGACCCTTCGGCTGCAGGAATTCAGAGAGTTCTTTGATGATGCCAACAGCTATTATCGTCACCGCAGCGCGTGTGGGTGTTATTAGGAGTCGAACATGTTTCTTCTCATTTATCTTGTCACTCATCCATCCTCTGGGGCTGTTTGTGAGCTAACAAACAAACAGCTTATCTGTAAACAACAGCTAAACAGCCTTGTCTTCCTGTTCTGCTTCTCTGCTCATCACAACGTTTTTCTTCCACTAAACTCTGGATGCATCCTGGTGACCTCACACGACCTTGATTTTAACGGAAAACCATCAAACTTCTTACAAATGTCATTTGACTGAAGCTTCACTTTAAGGGGGAGTTGGTTAAACCCAGTGCTGGGCAGCGCTAATCCAAAAATTAGTTCCGCTATTTCTAAAGCACTTATTAATTTATTTAGGTCCGCAATTTCAAAAGCGCTTATGTATTAGCAAAGCTAGCGGAAGCTAAATGCTAACGCGCTAACGTGCAAATGGCGAACTACTTTTTTAAATCCAGCAGATTTGACCATTTCGTGAAACGGTTAAGCTCAGAAAAACCTTGTGCTATAAAGTCAGCTAAGAAATATATTTTTTCTCAGCAAAGAAATAATTGTTTTTACCGTGTTTTGTTGTAAAGTCCTTTGCTTCTATGGCCGTCGCCATTTTGAAGAGGGCAAATGAGGCGCTGACGCGTTGCGTAGGCCGCTGAGAAACATCCATAAGTTCACCCTCCATGTCAAAAACTCTTCGTCTGACTCTTCGAAAACGAGCAATAAGGCTGCAGAGTAACACACTGGCTGCTAACTGAGAGCGCTCTCTCTAGCCAAGAGACTGAGGGGGACGCTTTTTTTGTCACGGACCACATCCGGCGCTGACAGGATATGGTCTGTGAGCAGTCGTCCGGTTGATTTAAGAGCCCGTAAATAAGTTTTTTCGTTTTTACTGATAGATAATTAGTTATTAGCGGTACTGCATTTTAAATAAAAATAGCACAAATCCGCTTATGAATTATAAAAGTTAGTCAATCCGCTATAACGCTGACAAATTGTTTAGGTCCGTTATAAGCGGATTAGCGCTTTAGCGCTCCCAAGCGGTCTGGCGCCCACCTTTGGTTAAACCACGTTTCACTGGTTCAGTGAACATTTGTCCGTCGATTTTAAAGTTTAAATGGATCATTTTCTTTTCTAAACCAAATCAAAGCAAGCGGTGTGTCGATGTCCTCGTTCACTGAGGGATTTGAATATTTGATGTTCGCAGAGTTTTTCTGGACTGGACAGAAAATACAAGTAAACTTTAATGTTTTTGATGCAAGACGTTTAGGTGAGGGATGTTACGCTGTAGAAGAAGAGAGGGATGACAGAGCCCAGTGAGTGTAGGGAGCCGATTTATCCATCACCAGGAACAATGGCTGGCTTAGGGGGTGGTCAACGGGGGCTCTCCGGCCATTCCAGTCATTTGAAGAAACACTTTTAAGCAATCTAGAAACTAGAAAACAAATATTCCTCAAATGATTGGGATGGTTGGTGATATGGCAGTAGCCATCTTGGATTTTGACCCAATTTTTTAAAGAAACCTTTCTTACACCTAGAAGTAGTGGCACCAAAATAGAAGTTGGTACCTCATTTATTTTTCAAGTTATGCGCACACCGTGCACGGATGGACAGAGTATTTTCAGCCCCCCCACTCTCAGCTCTCATGTCTCTCAGCTACTACCACACCATATCAGCGGGTTCGGATGTTGTCAGTCCATACAATGGGCGTTATCAACTGTTATCATCCCCATTTGTAGCGGCGAAACTGTCACAATCTACCTCCTAGCATGTTTACTAGAATGTTATCAGCGTTGTTATCGCTGTGAGTAGACAGCGTGTTTCCGTAAACCCGGAAGTGTAGCGTTTTTGTTTTTTCAGCTTATGCAACTGTTTTCCTCAACCTAACCCTAAACTTAACCAAGACCCTTTACCCTAAACCTAACGGCAGAGGCTTTACTCTAAACTTTAACACGGAGCTAAACACTGAGCCTGCTCTCATCGCTTATAACGGTGACATACATCCATCCATCCATCCATTTTCATCCGCTTATCCGGGGTTGGGTCGCGGGGGTAGCAACCTAAGTAGGGAGGCCCAGACTTCCCTCTCCCCAGCCACTTGGAGCAGCTCCTCTGGGGGAATCCCAAGGCGTTCCCAGGCCAGCCGAGAAACATAGTCCCTCCAGCGTGTCCTGGGTCTTCCTCTGGGTCTCCTCCCGGTGGGACATGCCCGGAACACCTCACCAGGGAGGCGTCCAGGAGGCATCCTAACCAGATGCCCGAGCCACCTCAACTGGCTCCTCTCGATGTGGAGAAGCAGCGGCTCTACTCCGAGTCCCTCCCGGATGACTGAGCTTCTCACCCTATCTCTAAGGGAGAGTCCAGACACCCTGCGGAGAAAACTCATTTCAGCCGCTTGTATCCGAGATCTTGTTCTTTCGGTCACAACCCAAAGCTCATGACCATAGATGAGGGTGGGAACGTAGATCGATCGGTAAATTGAGAGCTTTGCCTTTTGACTCAGCTCTCTCTTCACCACGACAGACCGGTACAGCGCCCGCTTCACTGCGGACGCTGCACCTATCCGCCTATCAATCTCACGCTCCAGTTTTCCCTCATTCGTGAACAAGACCCGAGATACTTAAACTCCTCCACTTGGGGCAGGACCTCCTCCCCGACCCGGAGAGGGCATGCTACCCTTTTCCGGCTCAAGACCATGGCCTCGGATTTGGAGGAACTGATCCTCATCCCGGCCGCATCACACTCGGCTGCAAACCGCTCCAGCGAAAGCTGTAGATCACGATCTGATGAAGCCAATAGGACCACATCATCTGCAAAAAACAGAGAAGCGATTCTAAGGCCACCAAAACGGATCCTCTCAACACCTTGGCTGCGCCTAGAAATTCTGTCCATAAAAGTTATGAACAGAATCGGTGACAAAGGGCAACCTTGGCGGAGTCCAACTCTCACTGGAAACGAGCCTGACTTACTGCCGGCAATGCGGACCAAGCTCTGACACCGGTCGTACAGGGACCTAACAGCCCTTATCAAAGGGCCTGGTACCCCATACTCCCGGAGTACCCCCCACAGAACCCCCCGAGGGACGCGGTCGAATGCCTTCTCCAAGTCCACAAAGCACATGTAAACTGGTTGGGCAAACTCCCACGCACCCTCCAGGACCCTGTTGAGGGTGTAGAGCTGGTCCAGTGTTCCACGACCAGGACGAAAACCACACTGCTCCTCCTGAATCCGAGGTTCGACTATCCGACGGACCCTCCTCTCCAGAACCCCTGAATAGACCTTACCAGGGTGACAAAATAACGGTGACAACGTACCTTTAAACCTACTAGGAGGTACAGGAGGGGCAATCTGACAGCTACGTATGGGGATAATAATTGATAAGGGCCATTTTATGGTTGATAACATCCGAAGTGGGTGACCATCCATTTTTAATAAGGTAAAGTTGCTGAGCTTCGGAGTCCATTTTGAATGGAATTACATTTAAAAGCTGATTAAATGATTTACAGCTTCTTGTTGTTTTTCAATAGTTTTGTTTAAAATAATCCTAGTATTGAGATATTTTGCTAACAAACAGGTTTGACACCAACATTAATGCCCAGCATTGTGGTGCCCTTGAAGAGTGTGTCGAGGAGGGTGCTCGGTGACTACCACAACACTTTTTAGCTCAATGTCTGTAAAACTGACTTTGAGTTTTTTTGTTTTTACTAAGTTCCTTACTTGTGGCAGGCAGCCATCTTGAATGGAGCTCGTTCCCTGAGACAACTTCTGTTATGAATTGGTGCTACATAAATAAACTGAATTGAATCGAATCCAAAAGGTTATCAGTAGTGGACACGAGTTTAATTAAAATTAATTTACTGGTTTATAAGATTTTACTGACACTGCACATGCACACGAAGAGAAACGCAGACTTTTAGAGTCAGTCAGTTTATTTATTTGTCATCACATGTGGTACATGTGGTGGAACGAAATTATGTACACGGTCCCATTTACATTCAACAACAGTATAAAATATAAAAGAAAAACAGTAACAAGATATAAGATATGAACTGAGAACAACGTTAACTAAACTACACTAAGCACTAATGACATAAAAACAATAAAACAACATGTCGAACAGCAGCACGAACATGGGTCTGTGTGAGCAGATGAGCATGAATGAACACAGCAACATGAACAGATCAGCAGCAACATGAAACAGATCAGCAGCAACATGAAACAGATCAGCAGCAACATGAAACAGATCAGCAGCAACATGAAACAGATCAGCAGCAACATGAAACAGATCAGCAGCAACATGAAACAGATCAGCAGCAACATGAAACAGATCAGCAGCAACATGAAACAGATCAGCAGCAACATGAAACAGATCAGCAGCAACATGAAACAGATCAGCAGCAACATGAAACAGATCAGCAGCAACATGAAACAGATCAGCAGCAACATGAAACAGATCAGCAGCAACATGAAACAGATCAGCAGCAACATGAAACAGATCAGCAGCAACATGAAACAGATCAGCAGCAACATGAAACAGATCAGCAGCAACATGAAACAGATCAGCAGCAACATGAAACAGATCAGCAGCAACATGAAACAGATCAGCAGCAACATGAAACAGATCAGCAGCAACATGAAACAGATCAGCAGCAACATGATGTGATTTTTCACAGTGATTAT
>JBBPBX010037592.1:4915-26759 GCA_038048925.1 Garcialebias charrua | reverse complement strand
CTTTTTGTCTAACATGGTGTTACTGAAATTGCACAGCATCTTTTTTTTTTATTAGCTCCAAACACAACAGCAGATGATGCAAACATCACTTATTTTTATGTGGTCTAAAACTGCTGGAACAATAGAGCTATCAGCATAATGATCAATAAATCAGAGTACAGGTAGTCCTTGACTTACGATGTTTCGGACTTACGTCACGCATCTCATAAAAAAAAAAAATTAAAAATAAATTAATAAATGTACAGTACTGTACAGTCACCAAGCACTTAGCCTATCCTAACACAGTTTTTAAAGATGAAGGAGTGAGTTGAATTGTCTCCCTCCTCCCTAGCAGGCTCCATTCACATAAAGGGAGACAATTCAACTCACTCCTTCATCTTTAAAAACTGTGTTAGGATAGGCTAAGTGCTTGGTAACTGTACAGTACTGTACATTTATTTATTTATTTAAAAAAAAATTGTATGTGATCCGACTTACGTTAATTTCGTGTTACGAACGGTGCGTAGGAACGGAACTCGTTCGTAAGTCGAGGACTACCTGTATTCTGTTTATCCTTGAGGATCCACGGATGCGTGTAACAGATATTACAGCGATCCACAAAGTCTATCTCATGGAGCTGATTTGTGCCTCATTATTGTCACTTTCTTTTCTACTAATGGTTGCGACCTAGAAATCAACCTCAGCATGATGCCTATAATCATGTCAAATAATAAAATGCATCTAAAGTCTTGTTGGAGGAGCAAAATACAAAACCGAAGAGGCTTTTTAAGGTATTCATGGTAAAGTCTGGGGTATTGTGTGCCATGCAGTTAACAGAATAAATACAAGCAGTTACAAACAATGGTAATGTGATTGGCTATAGTGAAATACAAACACGTAATGCAGCTTTCACAATACTTAATAATGGCGACTCTTTGTTGACATACTGTTTTGACTCACCTCTAGAATAGAAGATTGAAAAAAAAAATAAGAGAATCATCAACGTCAGTACGTTAAATTATTTTGAAACATACACCAACATGTAGTTCCTTAAAACCCTATGACCAATATGGCTAACATTAACCATATATAGCCTCTGCTATGATCAATACACACCATTTTTAGTGATCTGAGAGATCCCACGAAGGGCGAGTCAAAGCCCCAAGCCTCAGGAACTGGATATTCGCCTGTTTCCAGAACAGCTACCATGCCTTCAAACCCCGGGTCACTGTACAGCAGCCACCTGAGGGAAGCAGAGGCAGACGTGTTTTAAGTTCATTTATCTTTAGGTCAAAAAGGTCACTTTAAATTGTGACCAATTTACACGCCCTGCAGTGGATTAGAAGTAATACTGAGTGTGTTGCTTTTATGACTCAACGGATGGTCCAGATTCTGATGACTGGTTTACCGATGCTTGTTTTCTTACAGAGAAATGAGCAGAAGGTTTTCCTTTCACAGCGTGGCCACGGATATTAGAGCCTTTACCCTGCACGCAGTGTGTATCGTAGGTCAAGCAATGCTTTTATTTGAGTTTATTTTTATTCTCCCTCGGATATGAGTCATGAAGCTATGGAGCAGAGAGAAACATTTGTTTGTTTTAGACTAAATAACTTGGGAGTGGCATGCTTCTTATCAAAGCTTCTTATTTTTTTTCCTTCCACATTTCTTTTTTTCTTCTTGGTTGGTAGCTTTTGCTGCCTGGAATCAAACCCCCTGTCATGCCTGCATTTAGAGACACCAGACACTTCATGCCATTTACCACATCTGTGGTAGAATAAAACTTTTCTCAGATAACAACAAAAAAAAGGTTAAATTGTGTCATGTGGACCAGTTTGTTTAAGTAAGAAAGGTTTCGTCTCCCATTTGAAAGACTTTGTCAGTCTGCGACCTGCCAATCAAATCAGTCCCATAGAGGTACCGTATTTTCCGGCCTATAAGTCACGTTTTTTTTTTCTAATTTGCATGTCTTTCCCTATATTTTTTAGACCAATTTTTGGCTGAGATATGACCGTTTCCATTCATTCTGATGGAAAAAATGGAGCAGTACCACTTTCGGCCGCTAGGGTCCACCGACTAAACTATTTAAATCAAGCTGATTTGAACATTACGTTAATTTTTAAAGGTAAAGTTCAGCTCAGAAACACTTTTGCTATAATGTCAGCTAACAAATGTATTTTTTAAGTATCTTGTTAAATTTTAAAGAAATGCAGCGTTCTCACCCGTGCGGGTGCACGTAGCGAAACTAATTTTTAAATCCAGCTGATTTGACAATTACGTTCATTTATTAAGGAAAAGTTCAGCTCAGACACATCTTTGCTATAATTTTCAGCAAACAAATAATTGTTTTTAAGTGTTAATCTTGTTAAAGTCCTTCCGTGCACGCTCCTGCGGCCATTTGGCAGACAATCCATTTTGGGCAAAACACCGGCCCACATTTCCGGGTTTTCAGCGGTGACGCGTAATAGATGCCATGTATACGGAGGTGCGACACGCTTATGGATTTTTCCACTTTATTGGACATAACTGTACTAATGCGACATATAGGGCGGAGCGACTTTTAAGCCAGAAAGTATGGTAGTCTTTGCTGTGTTTCAAGCCAACTGTGGAGTCCCAGAAGTATTCTTTCAACATCTGCAAACAGGGCCCATCCGTCCAAAACAATCAATCATCATGTATAACAATCAAATGTTTTAGGTCAGACGGCCAACTAGCTACTCACAGAAACTGCCCGAGGACAACCAAGGACAAAATTGTTCAGAAAAAAAGGTTTGTAGGCTCAATCACCCAGGTAGCTGGCAACAAAAAAGGCAACCATTTTGGCCTCACATCGTTTTGCATCATTATAAATACAGGTAGTCCTCGGGTTACGACGGTCTCGAGTTACGACGTTTCGTGGTTACGACGCATCTCCCATTTACTATGAAAAGCCTTATTTCGAGTTACGCAGTTTTACGTCATAAACGTTGTGACGCAGCGGCGGAAGAATACAGTATTGAACTGTACGCGGTGCAGCGGTGGATGAATACTGCACTGTACCGTAAATGCGGTTTTACGTCATAAACGGAATACAGACTACAGCGGATGGACCGAGGAGGACAGCGTCACCAGCATCCCAGTAGGCCATTAACTCTTTTTGCCCTTCATTATGGCTCCCAAACATATGTGTTTTTTTGTTTTGTTTTGTTTTAAACGTTTATTTCATAATAATTAAAAAACACAAATACCATTTCAAATTCAAATAAATAAAATACATATAAAATAAAAGGTAGCAGAAGAAGAATAATATCTTATCATATCTGTCCCTTCTTAACAAATCATTTTTAAACAAACAGAATCAAGCAATGAAAATAAAATTGCATAGCAAAGAACATATAATTAGTCACATTACTCATTATAATTAATAGATATTTACAAACTTATATATATCATGTTAACAGAATATTCTTGATATTTTTCTTAAATAAAAATGATTTCTCATTTTTAATATCACAGTCCAAACTATTCCATAAACTTATGCCTTTTATAGAAGTTGATCTACCCCTCAAGCTGGTTCGATACTTCGGTTTAACAAAAATGTCCATACCCTTTAAATTGTAACAACTAATCCTTTTAGTAAAATATATTTGAATGTGTGGTGGTAGTATGTTGTTCTGAGCCTTGAACATAATTAGTAAAATATAGTAATCCACCAAATCATAGAACTTAAGCGATGTCATTTGATAAAACAAAATACTAGAAGGATGACAATAGTGTTTTCTTAAGACAATTCTTACAGCTCTTTTTTGTAAAATGAAAATTGACTGGGTTAAAGTTTTACAAGCAAGTACCCAAGCACTTTGAGATTTTTATTAATGAAAGGTGCATTATAAATGGAATTCATTATTATTATTATTATTACCCCAAACACCAACACAGTAAATCAAATGTGGCACAATAATTGTGTTATATAGCAAACTCAGAGCTTTTACATTCAAGAAGTCCCTTACCCTATACAATACTGCCACGGACTTTGATAATTTAGTTCTTACAAGGTTAATATGTTGCTTCCATGACAGTTTATCATCAATAATTACTCCAAGGAACCTGACTTCATTTACTCTGTGTATCTCGACGCCATCAATTTGAAAAGGAAAGTCCACAGAGAATTTTTTTTTACTAAATATCATATAATTAGTTTTTTCAACATTCAAAGATAACTTATTTAGTTTAAACCAAGTTTGTAGTTTAGCAAACTCCCTCTTCATAAGTTCACAAATTTGATTTAGGTCTCCACCCGAGCAAAAGAAGGTAGTGTCATCAGCAAACATAACACAATTTAGGAATTCAGACACCTTGATTATATCATTAATGTACAAAATAAACAACTTAGGTCCAAGAACCGATCCCTGAGGAACTCCACATGAAATATCACACAGATGAGATCTGACATCATCAATTTGCACAAACTGTTTTCTTCCTGTCAAATAACTTGATATCCATTGTAAAGCTGGGCCCCTAATACCGTATTTTTCCAGTTTTTCTAATAAAATAGTGTGGTCAATGGTATCAAAAGCCTTTTTTAAATCTACAAATAAACTTATACAATATTGTTTATTATCAACTGCAGTTGTAATATGTTCCATCAACTCCATAAGTGCTAGGGATGTTGAATTATTAGATCTAAAACTATATTGACTGTCACTTAAGATATTATTTTTATCAAGAAAGTTGTCCAGTCTGGACACAAACAATTTTTCAAGAATTTTAGAAAATTGAGGCAACAAAGATATGGGTCTGTAATTATTAAATAAACATTTTACACCATTTTTGAAAATAGGAGTTACCTTGGCTATCTTCATTTTTTGACAATTATGTGAGTCAAAGCCCCAAGCCTCAGTGGCTCATCCTAACACAATACTGTGTTAGGATAGGCTAAGTGCTTGGTAATACAGTACTGTACATGTAAATGGTGCAGTATGTACGTATGTTCCGACTTATGTCGAAAATCGGTTTACGATGCCGCGTAGGAACGGATCATCGTTGTAAGTTGAGGACTACCTGTATCTAGGAACTGTTCTTGATGACAAACTGACCTTTGACCCTCATGTGAACTCACTTTGTAAAAAGGCCCACCAGAGGATGTATTTTTATCAGAAGCTCTGTGGTTTTAATGTTGATTCTACTTTCATGAGAACGTTTTATTGAGTCTCCTTTAACTTTTACCTTCTTCTGTTGGTTTGGATTGTTAACACGCAAAAACAGGAACAAACTCTCGGGGGTTGTCAGGATGTGCAGCAGAACTGCTGACATACCTAGCCCCACAGAACCTCACTGACCCACACAAGGCGAGGTCAGTGAACAAGGCCAGGCTGATTCTGGCAGATCCTGATCACCCACTCCATGGTGAGTTCAGGTTGTTTCTATCTGGACGCAGGTATCTGCTGCCCAGATGTAGAATGAACAGAGTGAAAAACTCATAATTGGGCTTACAAGCGCACAATAGTTGATATTAAATAAATTTAAATTGTCCAAAAAAAATTTAATTATAAAATAAAATAAAAACTAATGTGTTAGAAATTCAATAAAGTGTGTTTAAACTTTCTTTTAAATACAGATAATGTTGTACATGATTCACATAATTGTTTCAAACTGTTCCACAGCACAACACCCTGATACATGAATGAAAATTTAGCAACAGTTCTACAGAAGGGGATATGTAAATCACACCTCCTTCTTGTAGAGTATGAATAATAAGAAGAATAAAACTCAAAGAAATTGTGAAAATATTTAGGTATAGAAAGTGGAATACATATACAGTAACTTTATACATGAGGATTCCTGTTTGATACTTATTCACATCATAGATTGTAAGAATTTCTAATTTTTTTAAAGAGAGGTGTGGATGGAGCTAAATAAGGAGAGTTAGTGACAATTCTTACAAAAGTCTTTTGAAGTTTATGAATTGATTGCAAGTAAGAAGGATAGGTACTAGCCCAAATTAAATTACAGTAAGAAATATGGGGATAAATTAAACTATTGTACAAAGTCAATAAAGTACTTGTTTTTAGATATGGTTTAACCTTTTTTATAATACCTAACGATTTAGAAATCTTTTTATACACCGATTCACAGTGATTGTTAAAACAAAATTTCTCATCCATATAGACACCTAAAAACTTTGCTGATGAAACATTAGAAAGTAAATTGTTATTAATATAAATTTTATTTTTTTCTGGATTGTAATTTTTATTCTTATTCTTAAATAAGATGAAATTTGATTTTTTTAACATTAAGTGATAGTCTATTTAACTGAAACCACTGAGCAAATTGAATGAGCCCATAATTTGCCTTATCAATAAGTAATAATAATAATAATAATAATAATAATAATAATGAATTCAATTTATAACGCACTTTTCATTAGTGAAAATCTCAAAGTGCTACACACATTCATACACCAGTAGCGGCAGACTACCATGCAAGGTGCTTTCCAGTCCTACCGGGAGCAACTCGGGGTTAAGTGTCTTGCCCAAGGACACAACGACACATGGTGTGGGGAACCGGGATTCGTACCGCCAACCTTCCGATCGGGGACGACTGCCATTACCACTACGCCACGGCCGTGAGTGAGTCAAAGTTACCGTCAGCAACAAAAAGACTGGTATTATCAGCAAATAAGATACCGTATTCTCCGGCGTATAAGTCGCACCTTTTTACACCTTTTTGCCTACATTTCTAAGCCCTGCGACTTATAGGCCGGTGCGACTTATACGTCGATTTTTCCAACATTTTGGTCATAATGTGACTTTGGTCAAAAGCTCCAAAAATGGTGCAGTACCAGTTTCGGCCGCTATGGGCGCTAAGAAACCCTATAGTAACTACACTGTTGACATCTGCCTGGTCCAAAAATGGTGCAGTGACACAGAAGATGAATAAATAAATAAAAGCCATAAAATAAATACAGTACCGGTATCTGTTTGTCAGTGTCAAAACACTAGACGCTTTTGGTAGATCATTAATGTACTGTATATGAGAAACAATAATGGACCCAAAATGGATCCTTGTGGAACTCCACATTTTAGGACATCCCACTGTGACAATTTACCATTAAAAATTACAATTTGCTCTCTGTTGTGCATCTACCTGGATGATTGAGCTTACAAACCTTTTTATCTCTCAGATAGTTATTAATGTGATGTGCTGACTGAGGTAATGGCAACTTTATTCTCTACAAGATATACAATAAAGAGCCAGTGCATACTTCTGCTCATATAGATAAGGAGAAACCCCGTGTGGTGCACAGCTGTCTCCACATGTTGCAGAATCTGCACCACAGCTGAGGCAGCTTTATTCTGATGAACAGAAACGAGCCGGCACCTGACGCCGACCACTACGGATTTTTTTTATTATTTCAAGAGACACGAAAACTGTTTTCAACAAGAGAAGTTTCAACTAAACGTGCCAAGACAAAAACCACAGAAAGTACTGTGGGCACACAGAGGTTTAACGTCTGGGGCAGGGCGCAAAATTTTATGAACGCTTCTCATGTGGAAAAAAAAAACATTCTGTCTGTTTTTCACACCCCGTCTAGTCTCCACCTTTCCCCTTTTTTGACATGCAACAGCAGGACAGGCATTCCTCCACTCGCAATGAGAGACCAGACCACGGATAAACACAAAGGAACAAAGCAACGATTATTATCTCTCTGCTGTCGCTGCAAAAAGGATTTCCATTCTTCACCGAACCTCTTGAAAAACATAAAATAAAATCATAAACTAAAAAAAAAAACTCAAAGAACAACTGGGAGTGTGTGATTCGCTTGTAAGCCTTTTGTCTATCAGCACCTAAAGGCGTCATTATTTTATGACGAGGTGCAGTTTAGCTCGACTCTAATTGCTCGTGTTGTACATTTTCCTGAACTGAAATCAACTAATTATCACAGGGTTTGAAAGTGCTCAATCAAACATGTTATAATTCTGTGTGTTTATGTGACAGTACGTTTTAAAACGATCGGTCAGGTCTTTTGAATCAGGGCGCTGTGGAAAGACCAGGACCAACAAAGGTGTGTCTTGGCTGAGAATTCATAGCCAACAACTGAAAATTTGCATATTTCTTTGCAATATTAAGTTGCAGCCCCGTGAGATGCAACCTTTATTATCTTACCTCTTGGACTGAGCTCAGTTTGGAGAATCAGAGTTCACTGAGAGAAACACAATTTCAATTCTGTGTATGTCCTGTACATATTGCAGTTCTGACAATAAAGTTGACTTTGACTTTGACTTCCAACTGAACTGACAAGCTAACGGCTAGTTCAAGAGCAACGTGGAGTCCTGCCACCCCACAACAACTTTACATATTCAAACATTTTTGATCAACGTTTACCGGTACATTGCCATCAATTTCTGCATTTAACCCATCACACGTGAGCTACACCCAGGCGGATCAGCGGGCAGTTAAGTAGGTGCATAGGAGCAATTAGTGCTGGGCGATATGACGATATATATCGTGAGGACGATAGAAACGTGTCTATTGTGCTACTTGCCTTCTATCGTCTCTATTGTTTATAAAATAAATTTATTAAAGGAGACCACAGATAGGTTTTTAAAAATGTTATGGTATGTCTTTGGGGTATCCAGACAGTGTTCATTCAATTTAATACACAAAATAATTCTTAGATAATCAATTATACCCTTTTTAATTCTGCCATTTTTAACTTTCGTTTTGAACGACCGGTTTATGATAATGAGATCTCGTGGCACGCCCTTCAAAGATCTGCTTACATTAACTCCGCCCTCCAAAGGCAGACGAGGATGTCTGAACTCACGCTGAGCTGAACTGGACTGCGACGTATTTATTGTGGGACAGATCAGACGTGTACAAGTTGTCGTGTCATTTTTAATTTTTCCTCTGTAATAAATGTCCAACTCCCTCCCTGACGTCTCCCTCCCTCTCCCTGTGCGCGCGAGCTGGAGGTAGCGGAGCGGATGTCACTCGCGGACACACACACACACACACACATACACACACACACACACTCACAGCGGGGCTGTCTTGTTATCTGTGTCCCTCGCTCAGCCGCGCGCCGGGCCCGGCACACACACACACACACACACACACACACGGGTTTGTCAATGAGGTTTAGCGGTACGTAGTCTGTCCTGCTAATGACACATAAACCAACACACACACACAGCAACATGCTGCATCGCTGTTCATTCAAGCCTCCCATCTGAAAACTATCAATTTTAAATCTGCTTAGTGCGCGCTCCATTATCTGGGCCAGGAGGGTCAGAGAGTTAGCTGGCTAGACTCTGTGACATTTTTAGCCATTGTGCTGACATGAAATCAGGAAAAACAACCGTCAACTCTTTTATACTGAAGTGGGTTGAGCCGCACCAGAGGTTGCTGGTGAGGGGCTGGACTCAGGGTTGAGGTGGGTTGTGGCTGCGGTTTGTGACGTCACAAACCGCAGGATTTCAAAACGAAGTGTTTCTATCAAAGATAAATAAATATACTTAGAGTAAATAAACCACTGGGTGCATTTTTTTGGCACTAGGACTGTTTTTTTATGAAGTACATACCCAAAGTTGAGTAAAAAAAAACATTAAAAAGTGAATTTTGAATATGTGGTCCCCTTTAATTATTCATGCAAATAAATAAAGTAGGTTACGATGAAATGTATTGGAGTTGTCACTTTGCTTAAACTCAGTTTATATATGTGATAAATAAGAAATAAAAAAACTTTCGCAAAGAAGCTTCATATTGTGGTTTTGCGACATGACGGCGCTGCTTTATGTGACGCACGGGCGGGTTTGCGCCACATGCTTTACGTTGTTAAACTTGAGAGCAATGGAGACGCAGGGGCATGAAGCCGGTGTCACAACAAGGAGAAACAGCTGCACTGGCAGCCCAAGAAGAAGAACTTTTACCAAAAAGAGGGGGAACGTCTGTTATTTGGGTACATTTTGGATTCAAGAAGTCTGACACGGAGCAGAAAACGGTAATCTGCAAATTTTGTCACAACGCCGTTCCCTCGCCCGACGCCAACACAACCAAACCACAACACAAACCAAATACTAAATTAATTGTGGTATATCGTGATATATATCGTTATTGCGATATAAAAAAGTCCATATCGTGATATATGATTTTTTTCCATATCGCCCAGCACTAGGAGCAATAAGAGAGGAGATGTCTTGATCCAGGACACCACAACATGTGAGCATGGCAGGGAGTTGAACCTGTGACTTTTTGGTCCCAAGTTGGCTGCCCTACCACTTCACCACACCCTAATACAGTATTATTATATTGGCTGCAATGGGAGTGCTACAGCTGTCTGCTGCTGCTATTTTCTTTAGCAAATAACCACACATTTTAATGTAAATCAGTGTGACAGTGGGACTAGATGTGAGTTCATCAGTCTAGTCAGATTAAATTTTTATTTTATTTTATTTCGGCTGCTCCCTTCTTCAGGGGTCACCACAGTGAACTAACTTGTACGAAGACTTGGCAATTGTTTTTACGCAGGACGCCCTTCCTGACACAACCACAGACCATCGAGCTACCACAACCTTCTGTGTGGGGCAGAGAGCTGCCATCTAGGGCGCCCGGGGGAGCAGATGATGGAGGTTAAGGGCCTTGCTCAAGAGTGCAACTGAGCGGGGAGACAGGTGTGGGTGTTTCACCTTTCCCACCAACATTTTGATGTTCGTACGGGGAGTTGAACCGGCGACTAGGCCTGTCACGATAACACATTTTGCTGGGTGATTAATTGTTGCAGAAATTATTGCGATAAATGATAATATTGTTTGAAATTTGACAATAATTACTAATTATTGTCAAATTTAAGAAGAAATGTTGGTTAATTTGTTTCGAGTGTAGTGCCTTTTTTTATAAGACTGTTTGAACTGAAGGATGTATAGTGAGGGAGCGAGCAGCGTTTCTCTTTAAGAGAAATGAAAGAGAGGCCCCTTGACGTGACATGGGCTGTCGCTCCTTCCTTATTTTCAGTTCTCAAAATGGCGGATGCTCGGTGCAGTTTGAGCTCTTTAGCGTAGCATTTTTCACACAAAGCTTTTAATATAAAATCAGTAAACAAGTTGTCAGCTTCTTCTTGCAGAGAAAAAACAACTTTTTAGACAAAGGCACAGGTTTCAACCATGAATTCTGGAGCATAGACAAAAAAAATAAAAAATTCACCGAGGTCGGCCTGTTAGCTTAGCTCGTAGCTTCTCAGCTTAGCTGCTTTTAACAATCCAAAAACAGGATTTTGGACGGTTAAAATGGATTTTAACAAGAAACAGAGAGACACAGAAACGATAAAGCCGATAGATGAAAAAAAGGTTGATAATTTTCATTTATCATGCGATTAATTGATTTATTGTTTATCGCGACACAGACCTACCGGCGACCTTCCAAACACAGGCCCACCTTCTCTAACCTCTGCACCACCACTCCCCTCAGAATTAATTAAGGAGTTTAATTAATTCAACTCCTTTGATCCAAACAGATTTTTTTTCCCAAGAGCTATCTGCAGCATTTAATATATTGACTGTTCATAAAGATTTCTGCAGAGCTCCACAACAAACCAACTGAAACACCGCTTTAGCCTTCCAAAGTCTGAAGCATGTGGCTCCCAGAGCAAAACAAACCCTATTTTAAATAAGTATTTCCAGTTTATAACATCACGTTCTCCGATTGGTAATTTATGCTCATGTTTTTACAGTCGGTGCCCACAAATATGTTGCACATATTTGCAGGCTGTGCCTTCGTTCTCAGACTAGAGTGGGTTACTCCAAGAGTTGAGAGTCACTTTTCACTTTCAGACCACTTGGAACTTCAACTAAATTGATCCAAAAATCAACCCCTACTAAAGATAATAAATCAATTTGAAGTTAACTATGCAGTGGGGGGAAATAAAACACTCCTGTGTTTTAGATGTCAAATAGAAATTCTCTAAAAGCGTTCATACTTACACTCCAGAGTGCACTCTGATGGAAGCGGTATTGAGTGGAATGCCGAATGAGCCCGTCTCTATAGCGTCATCGTGGAAAGGTGTCACTCTGCCGCAGCCTTCTGGTTCAGCAAAAAGATCTATGTGGGGGATGCTGTAATCCTGCAGAACAGGGAGAAAAACAGCAGTGATTAGCAGAGGCCAACACTAATCCTTCAATGATTCCTCCCAGAGAAAACAAGATGAGTCACAGACTTTTCTACTCCCGAGTCCCGATTGAATTCCACAAAGCAATTTAAGATGTGAGGCGAAGGTGAAGTTAAAGGCAAGCAGAGGGGAAGTCGGCAAATCGGCGCGCTCACCCTGACAGCGAGTCGAACAGAGCCGATGATCATCGGCGGAACGGCGTGCGGTTCAGTTTCCGGTCCCAGATCGGCCCACACGTTTTCCAGTTCGGTGCCTCCTTCTTCCAAGGCGATGATGCGGCCCTGAAAGCCAGGCTTCTCGTAGAGCAGCCAGCTGCGACACAAACACACGCCCAGTCAGGTACCAGAGGCAAACAGGGGAAGTCGCAACACGGAAAAGAGGAAGAAGATGTGCAAAAAAAGTATTTGCAAACAATATGATTCATCCGGACCACTAAAAGCCCTAATTTAATGCTGAATATTTTATTGGTGTAAAACATAAATCTCATTACAGTTACTCATTATTTAGTCCGCCATAAAAAGATTTAACCAAGCCTTGCTTGAAAAATAGACTTTTAATTCTTTGCTTGTTCGAGATGACAAAATGTTGATTTTACCTTGGAGTGGCTGCAAAAGGTCAAATCTTTGTTTTGTTTTATTATTATTATTATTATTATTGTCTTTATAGCTTCCTCTCTATTGTTTCTGACCTCATTTAACTAAAAGCAGCTCAACAATGTCATAGCTTTACTTGGTCTTTATTTTTTCAAGTTATTTAGCTCCATATAAAAAAAATAAACGTAACTTGCTTTTTTTAGCTTGTGTTACGAGAGCATTATTGTACTTCAGAGATCTACAATAGCTTGAATGTTAAACACTGCAGAAAAATAAAATCACACTACTCTATGCTTGCAGTATGTATTTGTATGAAAGCACATAAAAATGCACAAAAGTACATCCACAAGTAAATAGGTAGATGCACTGAGGATGAGAAAAGGATCTCTTTGGTCTAGTAAGTGCATCCCAGTTTTATATGTTCAGCGATGATTGTCAGGCTGAGGAGTAAACATGACTTGCATTATAAACCACGAGGACAGTAACGATTGGCAAATGTTGAAGCTCCTTTGAGCAACGTTTACCTGCGGAAGGCTGAAATGAAATATGAAGGAAACATGGCTGCTGTTGAAAAACGAGGAAGAAGAATGTGGCACACAATAACGCCTTTACTTAACCAAATACCAGCCTTGAAACACACTGTACATTTACTTATACATACTTTTAACTTAAAAAGCCAACTTTTTATAATTACTTGTCTGCTAAGAGTTAACAGGCAATGATAGTGGACTTTAACGGTCCTCAGACATCTATGAAGACTGTAGAGTTATAATCAGGGGTGCACCGATTGCAGTTTTCTGGCTGATCACCCATCTCTAAAAGGCCTGACCTGCCGATACTGATTTTGTTTCATAAGCGACACTGTCAGGTGTTCTAAGCTCACACCTTCAATTTTCCAGTCTTGTTTTATTGAAAAACATACCCTTGAGCAATATTCTAGAAACAATACAAACGTCTTTTTAACTGGTGCTCTTAAATATAAATGAAGTTTAGACAGTTGTTGTTAAAACTACAAAAACATCTGTAAAATCAGTTTCTTGTGTAAGTATTGGCCAATCGCCAATCTCACAAAGTTAAGGAAATCGGGGGCGATTTATCGATGCGCCCCTAAATAACTTTAAGGCAGGGGTGCCCAAACTTTTTTCCCTAAGAGGGCCAAATTTAAAATCTATCAGAAGGCTGCGGGCCAAATGCAACAATACATGAAATGCAAATGCTTCTTTAAGTAAAGTCCATCTATTTATTAGTTATTTATCCTTCCATTCTGTATAAAGAACATCACAGAACAGACTGTGTNTTACATCAGGGTAAATGGTAAATGGTAAATGGAGCTTATTTATATAGCGCTTTCCAGCCCCCTGTGAGGAGCCCCAAAGCGCTTTACAATACCAGCCATCCACCCATTCATTCAGACATTCATACACCGGTAGTGGTAGCCTGCCTTGCAAGGCGCCATCCAGACCTACCGGGAGCAACTCGGGGTTAAGTGTCTTGCCCAGGGACACAACGACACATGGTGGGCGGATGCGGGATTCGAACCTCCAACCTTCCGATCAGGGGTCGACTGCCATTACCACTACACCACGGCCGCCCCACGGGGGCGATTTATCGGTGCGCCCCTAAATAACTTTAAGGCAGGGGTGCCCAAACTTTTTTCCCTAAGAGGGCCAAATTTAAAATCTATCAGAAGGCTGCGGGCCAAATGCAACAATACATGAAATGCAAATGCTTCTTTAAGTAAAGTCCATTTATTTAAAAACAAAATATGTAAACTCGGTTATTCTTGAAATCTCTGACTGCAAAGCGTTCATGCAACACCGCTGCAGCGCTGCAGGTAAGATGTTCACTTCAGGACGAATCGAGGTTGCTGATTGGTCAGTTGCTGACGTGCCTACTGGATTGATTGACAGGTGGCAGGACTCATGCAAAAAAATATATATACAGGGAGTCCTCAACTTACGGCGTCCTCAACCTATGGCAACTCAGACTTACGGCATGCATCATACAGTAATTAATAAAAATATGAAAAAAAAAAGTTTTTTTTTTTTTGTTTTGTTTAAATGTTCTTTATTTCATGTGTACAGCACTTTGTTGCAGCTGTGGTTGTTTTAAATGGCTTTATAAATAAAGTATTATTATTAAAATTATTATTTTTATTATTTTTAACCCGAATTACGCAGTTTCCGGTAGTTTCCGGTCGCAATGTTTTTAGCTTCTGTTAGCTCCGGCTTCGAGAGCCAAACCGTGTTGGTTCAGAGATTGCTCCGCGTGGACACATGCACTTCAGCTGAACGGTGGTTTCGCGGAGAGACAGATAGACCAAGGACAAAGACGCTGTGGAACGTGTGAAGCAGCAGACAGCGAGATGTAGTGGAAATACCACAAGCTAACATGCTAATGCTAACGGACCCGACTGGCGCGGCGGCGGAGAGCCTGCTGCGGGCAGCCGGGAGCTCCATCCATGTCTGCCTGGCAGCCTCAGATGTTTGATGGACACCGAGGTAACATGCTAAAACGCGGATAAACAGCTGGGCAGCCTTTTTGGAGGGACGACACCGAGCTAACGGGGCTAAAATGCCTTTTGGAGGGACGACACCGAGCTAACGGGGCTAAAATGCCTTTTGGAGGGACGACACCGAGCTAATGGGGCTAAAATGCTAAAGCGGCCCGGACCCGACTGGCGCGGCGGCGGAGAGCCTGCTGCAGCCCGGAGCTCGCATCAATGTCTGCCTGGTAGCCTCAGATGTTTGATGAAGCCTGAGGTAACATGCTAAAACGCAGATAAACAGCTGGGCAGCCTTTTTGGAGGGATGACACCGAGCTAACGGGGGCTAAAATGCTAACGAGGCCCGACCGGAGACACGGACCGACGGGCAGCGAAGACCAGCTCACAGTAAGAAATTGTATTTTTTATATTTAATTACAGTACTGTATGTCTCTAAATGCACTGTACAGTACTGTATGTGTTTTTTTGATAATTATGTAGCTGTGTTAGGATAGGTAACTTGGTAACTGTTCATTACCGTATGTACGTGTATCAGTGGCAGCTCGGGTGGTCCCCAACTTACGTCAAAATCAGGTTACGAACGGCCCGTAGGTCCGGAACTCGTTCGTAAGTCGAGGACTCCCTGTATTTATAGATTTTATTGGCCCGTTTGAGACTGTCATCATTTATTTCATATTTACTCCATATTTTGGTGAATCTAAGATTTCTTTATGGTTCAGGGGTGCTGAGTTTAAATTTAAAGAGGCTCAAATCACCACTGAAACCAGTTCATATTTTACTTTTAAACCCTTTGTGATTTATAAGTGTGTTCTGTCAAAGGAAAATGTTATGCAGTGGCAGAAACTGCCAAGGGATGTTAGAAAGTCTGACAAAATGAAATATAAATACATGTATATTAATTAAAATTATATTGAAAAATACATAAATCCTCTACTGTGTAATCAGTGTAGTTAAATTATGGTAGTCAGGCCGACTAACAATAGAGTCAATGGGTGGAGTCAATGAGTGTAAACACATTGATTCTTCAAAGGAAATTTAAATATAGTAATGAGGACAGCTTGGCGGGCCAGCTGAAATGGTTTGGTGGGCCAACTGTGGCCCGCGGGTCCCACCTGCTTTAAGGGATAGTCATCATTTTTTAAATGATCTTTTGTGGGTGGCACGGTGGCTCAGTTGGTAGAGCTGTTGCCTTTCAGCGAAAAGGTCACCGGTTCAAATTCCGGCCCGGGACCCTTCTGGGTGGAGTTTGCATGTTCTCTCCGGGTACTCCGGTTTTCTCCCGCAGACCAAAAACATACATGTTAGACTGATTGGTGACTCTAAACTGTCCCTAGGTGTGAGTGAGACAGTGAATGGTTGTTTGTCTCTATGTGTCCCTGTGATGTCCCCCGCCTCTCAGACAGTGATAGCTGGAGATGGACCATGGCGCGAAAAGGGAGAAGCGGTAAAGATAATGGATGGATATAGTTACCAATAGTTAGTGCCTTTTAAGTCATGCATCAGTCATAGATCAGAGCAAATGTCTTCATCCATTTCAGGCTCATTAAAAAAAAAAACTCTTTCTCAAAAACGACATCCCAGTGTGAGAGACATATTTTGATACCGTGTGTTTAGTTTGACGTCGTTTTCTCAAGCAAACAATGTTCCCATGCAAATGTGTGCGCTGAGCATAAACTCTGTGAAATACACCGAATGCTGATGTTGCAGAGTCTGATACATTCGCAGCCTCTCATCACCATCGGCACGTTCACGGTCTATGTCAGGGTCCGTGCTCGGTGCGTACGTTTGAGAAGCGACACGAATCTTGTGTGGCTCAGAAAACGCCGTCGAACGAAGCCATGAAAAAGTTCACTTTCAGCCAAGGTGGGGCTCGTCCACACCAATATGCCATTTTGGGGGAATATCTGTATTTTTATTAGCCTGAAAATACTTCTGCCTTTTTTCCTCCATGCTCCATGACCTATAACAAATGTCACGGCTGATAAGGGACTTACTATTGATAACCTGTTGACAAATCCCTTCAAAAACGACAAGAAAATCCCTTTAAGAGGATTGCACTGATATTTTTGTGCAGGCCAATAAAAGAAGTGCAGAATACTTAAAACCCTGAATCCCCTACAGAAAAGCCAAACGGATTAAAATTGTACCAAACAAACAAGGTTATAAAACTAAAAGCCTGTCTTTATTTTCTTCTCCAGGTGGCTAATTACACAACAATCAATCCTGATGGTTAATTGGACCACGTGGATTCCTAACAATAGTCACATCTGAACTCAAGCTGGAAAATCTTGGCTAAATCTGTCCTCTCGCTTTGGGTCACAGCCCTCAGGCCACAAGGGTTTGGTATATTTCTACACTCTTGTAAACAGAAAAAGCTCCTAAGAGAAATTGTGCA
This sequence comes from Garcialebias charrua, assembly GCA_038048925.1. Lineage (NCBI taxonomy): Eukaryota > Metazoa > Chordata > Actinopteri > Cyprinodontiformes > Rivulidae > Garcialebias > Garcialebias charrua. The sequence continues at coordinate 9,147 of JBBPBX010037592.1, read as the reverse complement.
CAAAGGGCTCCGTAAGGAAAAAATCAGGCTCTAAATTGTGACATTTCACTAAATGAATCCCACGAGAAGCCCTAACAGGCACCCTCAGCCTCCCAAGACGCTTGACATTAATTAGAACTATCTTTCACCACACATTTTCATCTGAATTAAAAAAAATAATACTCACCATCCTCTCACGACCTTCACAGATATGAGAGGCGAGAGCTCCAGAGACGAAGCATCAGCTACATCACTGTATATCTCATAGGCTTGGCCATCGAACTGGGCTTTTTCAAACAGCACCAACTGCAGAGAGAAATGTGGGAAAAAAAATAAATCAACACATTATGCACACAGAGAAATGAACGCATCAAATGCTAAATCTGGCATTTAAAGCCAGGATTCAATGGATGTTGACACTTTGCTATGGCTGCATTTACTATAGACAAACTGTTGATTCATAACCAACAAAATAAATAAAAAAAGCTCCAGGCACACAATCACAAACTGTTAATGGAACAACTCATTGCAACCTAAAACATAAAGAAAATTAAAAAATAAACAGCAAAAAATGGAACTGCTGTACTTTGAAGACTAACATACCGTATTTTTCGGAGTATAGGTCGCACCTTTTTATCATTTTTTCATGGCCTGCGACCTATACTCAGGTGCGACCTATATATGGCTTTTTATAAAATAAGCTGATTTGTAATCATTTATTAACAAAAATTAAACTGAGACACACTCTTACAATAATGTCAGCTAACAAATATATTTTTTAGGTGTTTATCCTGCTAAAATTATTCATTTATTAAAGAAAAGTTCAGCTCAGACACATATTTGCTATAATTTTTTATCAAACAATTAATTGTTTTTAAGTGTTAATCTTCTTAAAAGCCTTGCTGTGCACTCCTGTGGCAGACATTTGCAGCAGAGCTAAACACGGTCCACATTTTGACGTAGGTGCGACCTATATTCAGGTGCGACCTATACTCAGGTGCAACCTATACTGTATATGGATTTTTCCAATTCTTTGGCAATAATTGAATGGTGCGACCTATACTATATATAGGGCAGCACGGTGGCACAACTGGTAGAGCTGCTGCCTCTCAGCGAGAAGGTTGCCGGTTCAAATCCCGGTCCGGGGCCTTTCTGGGTGGAGTTTGCATGTTCTCCCCGTGCATGCGTGGGTTTCCTCCGGGTACTCCGGTTTCCTCCCACAGACCAAAAAACATGCTTGTTAGGCTGATTGGTGACTCTAAATTGACCCTAGGTGTGAGTGTGAGAGTGGATGGTTGTTTGGTGTGAGTGAGACAGGTCCCTCTTGTAAATGAGTCCCCGTGACTCAACGAGGCTAGCCTGTATAAATAAAGGTTGAATGAATGAATGAATGAATACTCGGGTGCGACCTATACTCCGAAAAATACGATACCCCTTTTCCTGTTTGTCATGCCAAAAGCCCTCTTTTGCAAAAATAAATAAATAAATCAACTTTAAATCTTTATTCTAATGTAATGGACCTCGATTCCATATTGTTAACTCTGTTAGGCAAGAGACTAAATTTACTGAACACTGGGGGAATATATTTGTGCAACAACTGCAACATTAGCACTGCCTTTGCAGCACTAAATGCCATGAATGTAATCGTATCCAGCTGAGAATTTAGACTAGTTCACCCCCAAGAACACCAGATGAAAAGCAGAAGTTTTCACGAAACAAAGCGCTGTCTGTTTATAGATTCTTCTCTCCGTCTCGTTTCCATTCAGTGTGGGCAAAGTTGTGACTGTACCTTTCCAGGGCGCTTGTGAAATCCCTTGACGGTTCTTATCTGGAATGAAAAAGCACACATCGTAAAGATTGTGACAAATGCCACAGAGCGCAGCCATCTTCTATAAAAGAAGAAGAGAAAAAGTGAAACATGCTGAGTAGTTTGTGCACCAGCTCCGTGCCTGCAGATTATCTCAACCTTTCTGTTTACTTGTGGACACAGTGGGTGTTTGGGAAGTACACAGCTATGATTCACGACTGAGATACTGCACAGGGGCCAACGAGCCAAAAACAGAACAACTTCCTCAAACTCTAAAGCTAATAGCAAGTTTGGCGCTCCAAATACAGGTAGTCCCCGACTTTCGAGCGCATCGACATACAAGGTTCTGGACTTACGAGCTGACTAACGAACAGTAAAGTTGCACAGAACATACAGAAAATACAGCACTGGTATGTGTTTTTAGATAAAAGTGCGTTAGCTAACCGTTTGTAAACAAGTTTCTGAGCATGTTTATGAACGAGTATGTACGTTTTGTGTTGAAAAACGAGTGTTCGTAGTAGCGCTAGTATAAATTTTCCGACTTACGACCGAAAATCCGGACTTACGAGCGACACGTGTTTCGGGTTCCGACATATGAGATTTCGTGTTACAAGCACCTCGTAGGAACGGAACTCGCTCGTAAGTCGGGGACTACCTGTAGTTTTTAAATACCTGACACAGCTCCATCAACCAGAAACACCAAACCTATTAAAGGTGCAATGTGTAACTTTCTGTAGAGTGCAGAACTTAGAAAAATTTTCAACAGGCAAAGCATTCTGATCCCTCCCCCTCAGAGCCATATATGGCTCTGAGGGGGAGGCTCTGCTGAAATTCAAATTCAAGCTCTGTTTTTATTGGCTGGTTACAAACTCTGTTTTTATTGGCTGGTTAAGGACGGGTCACTCTGTGTTTTTAGTGTTTTTATAAATGCTGATAGAGAAGCAAGGGGACTATAGTTTTTTTCAGAGATTACTTTGTCTAACATCAGTCTGTCAGTAGATAGTGACAGAGTGAAGAAATATGTTAAAAATATATTGTTAGAAAAGTTACAGACTGCATTACAAAGTTACATAGTGCAGCTTTAACACTATTATTCTTTAAATAGGTATCTTTTAATGAGAAAACTAAAATAAATATGTTTGTGTGTCCTATATTTAATTAATTTCTTCTAAATATGAAAAAGTGACTTTTGACTACAGATAAGCCTGCAGTTTAGCAATCACACAACAAAATTATGTCAGAATAAAAAATTGCATGGGTTCATGTGGGGTACTTGTAACTAAAAGCCATTTATAATGACCGTTCTAACAGTAAATAAAATTAAAAATGAGGTAAAATAGAAGCTTGAAATCAGATCTGGGAATAACAAGGTTCAACTTCTCCATGTTAAATGTTACAGGTAGAAAAACCAGTAAGATTATCTCATTGTTTTGCTCCATAATCAGGCAAACTATTGTTAGTAACAAAAGCCGATAACAAAACATATGCATTTAAAGTCTGTAGAAACATGTTTCCTAATAGAGACTGTAAAGTACTTTGGGTGTGGGGCTGATTTGTTGGTATTTAAACTGACAGACGTGAAAATAAAATGTTTATTACTGCAGCTGTAGAGGCCAACATTCGTAAATGAAACTGAAAAGTGGCGTCACAGCAGTTCAGCGTAGACCCAGAGACCTTACTTGGAATTGAACTCCTGCCAGTGTTATTAAAACATAGATATAGATACCATAGATATTTGTGTCGTTCACACCACATGTGGTGCATGTGGTGGAACAAACTTGTGTGCACAGGGTCCCAGTTACATCCAACAAACGCATTAAAATGTGTGTAAAAGAAAAACAGTAACAAGATCAAATATATACAGGGAGTCCTCGACTTACGGCGCCCTCGACTTACGGCAAATCGGGCTTACGAACGGACTTACGAACAGTTTTGTTGTACATTAATACAGCACTGGTATGTGTTTTTAGGTGTTTTTAGATGAAAGTGTGTTAGCTAACCGTTTGTAAACAAAGTTCTGTGCATGTTTATGAACCAGTATGTACGTTTGTGTTGAAAAACAGGTGTTTGGTGCAGCGCTAGCATACATTTTCCGACTTACGAACAAAAATCCGGACATACGAACGCACGTGCTATGGGTTCCGACTTACGTCATTTTCGACCTACGAACGGTCCTTAGGTCCGGAACTCGTTTGTAAGTCGGGGACTCCCTGTAGTATGAACTAAGAAAAATGTTAACTAAAAACACACTAAGCACTAGTAGCATAAAAACAATATGCCGAACAGCAGCACGAACATGAGTCTGTGTGAGCAGATGAGCACGAATGAACACATCAACAGGAAACAGATCAGCAGCAGTATGATGTGATAGATTTTTTCACAGTGATTATTCTGGTTAGATATTCATGAGTCTAACAGCTTCAAGGTAGAAGCTGTTCCTCAGTCT
>JBBPBX010037591.1:11846-23409 GCA_038048925.1 Garcialebias charrua | reverse complement strand
GACAGCACTGGACAGTACCTCCTTGCAAGCTGTAATGACACCTTCTGGTTAAATGTAGCAGCTTTGTTATCAGCCACACTGTAAATACAGCAGAGACAGTTAACAAACACATAATCATGTAAAACATGTTCAAGACAAGATTGCAATGTTTCACATCTCACGGTCAATGCATTTTCAGCTGCTTTTTTAGTCAACGGTCTCACATAGTCCATCAATACTCTCTAATTTTTCTCAACGGTGGCTGGAACGGGACAAGAAAGAGCAGGAGAACTTGTTGCGTGTGACTTCACCTCTGGCTGAGATCTTCAGGTTCTCACTTGACTGAACTGGGGTTAGTTCAGTGTCAAACAACAGAGTAAGACTGTCATAGAGATCAACGTCCTCTTCTTCTTCCTCCGGTTGACAGTCTTGAGGCGCCTCGTCCTGTTGATGTTCTAGAGGCGTCCGCATAGACGCAGTTGATGCAACAAAATCAGGACAAGCGTGTGGTAGCTCACCTGCTTGAGTGCAAAGCACTGGTGCAGTTACCACCGGAAGACAGGCAGTGGGACAGGAACGTTGCTTTTTCAGTTGTTCAGCATGGAGCCTCAACTCTCTCAACTTTCTCAGCCGTTCCAAATCCTCTTGTTCCTGAAGACGCTTCTTCTCCTGCAAAGCAGCTTGAATATGTTGTTGTTGTTGTTGTTCAAGCTCTTTTTCTTTTAAAAAAACTTGATGTTTAATTAGTAAATTTCTTCGGTCAGTTTCAAGCTGCTCTAAAATAAGCTCTTTTTCTTTCCTCATTTGTTCATCGTGTTCTCTTATTAAAGCAGCTTCATTTTCCTTTTCCTTTAGACGCTTTGCATCATTTATCTCAGGAAAAATGTCAAGCATGAATAATTCTGCCAGCAGTTCACTCACAAACTCTTCTTCATAAATACGACTTCTCATCTCAATTTTAAAGTGATCTACCACAGTCAGCATTTGTTCTCTCGTGCAATCTGCAAAGACCTGCACTATGGGCCGTTCAATAAATTTATTTAAATCAAACGCCATGATGCAGACACAAACAGCTTTTAAGCTGTACACTTCTACAAATGACTCACATTTGAAACAATAGCAAAAAAGTCCAAGCTGTCCTGAACATAGCACGATCAAAAACACACACAACTGACAGCACTCAGCAATCAGATCCAAAGGGAAGCTTCAGTCAGCTTCAAACTGCTGAAGACAAGCCCTTCAAAATATGGGGTAACAAACTTTACAGGACTATCAAACAAGCCCCCAATAAATATAAACACAGACAGCTCTGCTGTTGTCCAACCAAATCCAGCAACACAGGTGTATCAGCTGGGCAAAGCACAAAACTCACAGAAACATAGCACTCTGTATGCAGTTTCACAAACACTGTGTTTCATCAGAACTTGCTCAGCGACGAGCCCCTCATTACATATTTAAGCATTGAAGCTCAAACAATGTCAGACCACCACAAATATGCAAAGTAAGTGCACAGAACACTGCCAGGAGCAATCCTAATGTAACTGTGAGTCTAAATGTGCTACGACCGGTAAAAGTCACAACATATTTGAAGGACACAGGACACAAGGAAGAAGGTTTAACAGAACTTTATTTAACTAAACTAAAGTCATCTGTCACGGATGAAGTCTTCTGTAACATCTCCCTCTGGTCAGGAACCACCACCAGTATCTCTGGGCATCCCACGTCACAAACAAAAGAAAACAAAGTAACAACTGAAAGAAGGATTGGGTAAGCTGGCCAAACAGAAAATCACGCTGTCTAACAGGGCCAACTCTATACAGAGCCGTCAGAGCCTGTTAGGACAATGGTCTACCTGTACAAAAACCACTTGGCCTAAAAGATAAAACCAAAAGGCAAAAATGGGACTACCAGTCATACCCAACCTGAAAAGTTGTGAAAGTAAAGTTATGAGGAGAGAGCAAAAAAACAAGAGTCAACACAGCTGTCTCCGATAGACAGCATACCAGAGCCTAGTTCTCTGTGACTCAGATAAGAGCCCCCAACGGCTCAGGTCCTCCACTCTAGTTTAACTAGAGCTCACATGACTCTCTATAAAGAGTCCATGAGAGTACACAGGTTTTCCAGTACATACACACTCCAACAGGAGCAAACCACAGCCAGGGAGGATGGAGAAACTCCTTGCACACATAAGCTACACAACCTTGTACAAACCTAAAGTTGTATTCAGCAAACATAAACTTATTACCTTCAGCTGGATTGACCACAAGGCCTCTGCTGGCTTCAACCAACTAACCAACCTCCACACGGTTCTGGTCTTAGCTCAGAGCATATAAAAGGCAGAGGCCCAGCAGGTGTTGTAGCACAGCTAATCAAGCCTGATTAGCTAAGTAAAAAAAGTGCAGCAATAGGCTGCAGGATTCAGCAGACTGTAGCTAACCTAAACATAACTGAGGTTTATCTAAACCCCTGGGGTGCATAACAAACATTTAACTTTCTTTTGTACCGGTCTGGAGCGTCTCAGCGGCGGCAGATAAGCAGGAGCCATTAAAATTGAGATGTGATCAGATAATCCTAGGTGGGGGCGGGATTTGGCTTTGTATGCATCTTTTACGTTTGTATAAACATGGTCCAGCGTGTTGTTTCCACGTGTTGCTATGGTTACATGTTTATTGAAGTTTAGAAGACAGTCTTTTAAATTCACATGATTAAAGTCTCCAGCCACAATGTAAAGAGCCTCAGGGTGTTCATTCTGCAGCAAGCTTATCACATCATGCTACTCCTGCAGGGCGTCGTTTGCATTCACGCCGGGGGAAATGTAAAAAAACTGTGATGAGTCACTGAGAACTCGCGAGGTAAATAATGTGGCCGACACCTCACTGTTATCTGCTCCAAAGCCTTGGAGCATGAGGTTTTTACCATAGTACAGTTTGTACACCAACTTTTACTCACATAAATGCACACCCTGCCTCCTCATGATTTTCCCGTTAGCTCGTTGCAGCGGTCCGCTCTAAAAAAGAGTCTGTCATCCAGCTGGAAGACTGTATCTGGTGTGCCACTAGTAATCCATGTTTCCGTGAGGCAAAGCACCGCACACTTCATCATCTCTTCTGAGGCGCCCGCTCTCAGATGAAGTAAATCCTTCTTGTTGTCCAGCGAGCGGATGTTTGACAGAAAGAGAGACGGCATTGCAAGGTTGGAGCAGTGGGTGGGCATCACAGGGTCAGCCCTCAATTGGTTCAGATCCTACCTCTCTGACAGGTCCTTTTGTGTTTCCATCAACGATTTTAGTTCTGCAGTGGCAGCACTTAAATGGGGAGTTCCGCATGAGGCCCATCCTGGGTCCTCTCCTATTCCCCTTATACCTACTGCCACTTGGTGCTATTTTCTGGAAACACAACATACCTTTCCACTTCTACGCCGATGACTGTCAAATTTACTTCCCCCTAAGACACGATGGTAACAGATTATGTTTTATTGGAGTAAATAAAAAGGAGTTTGTTTGGTTAAAACAACTCCTTTTTATTTACTCCAATAAAAGACAAACGTAAAATAACTTGTACCAGGTGGGAAGCAAACCCGCTTCCCCGGGTCAAGATAAAATGTAGAGTGTAATAGCCAAGCGAGATCCCTTTGAGCCACGGCGGTGGATTGGTTTTTTAGGAGTCCACTTTACCTATAAAGGAATCACCCCTCTTAACATTCTAGCTACACGTAGGAGTTAGAGATTATTAGTTATATTTTAAAACCCTGGCTACGCGCAAGAGTTAGACAATATTAGTTATATTTTAATGACATTCAGGTTGCGCTGAAAGGCGGAAATGGGTGCGCGCTTCGTGTTATTTACGTTCTAACATAAGCTGATTTGTAATCAGTTATTAACAAAAATTAAACTCAGAAACACTAATATATATATTCAGCTAACAAATATTGTTTAGCGGCGTCTCCTCTCTTAAAACAATGTAAGCGCGCATACAAGAACACTCCATCCACGTGAAGAGAACACCCCACCCACTTCCAGAGAACTTCCCACCCACTTCAAGGCGGCTCTGCGGCCAATGCGTAATGAGCGGGGGTGGGCCAGACCGGACTCTTGGCCAACCAGGGGCGGGCCGGGCCTTTGAGGGCCATGCAATGCGAAAACAGCTACAGAGAGCCCCCAAGACCAGACTAAGATCCCATCTAGGGGTCAAGATCCTACTGGAGGGTCTCTTTCTCAGCACGCCCTTCATAAATCTTATTATGAGTGGATGCGCGCCAGGCGTCCTGCTCCCCCAGCCTTCGTGACAGGCCGAAATTGCTGATATGAACACTTTAATTATTGAAAAAGAACAACCTTTCTCCAACAAAACCTGAAGAAAGGTAAGGAGCTGAGCCAGGTCACATGAATAAGAAATAATATTTCTTTCTGTGCACCAGGCTTCAGAAATATGACACTTCTGGGCGTAAAGAGACTGAGTTGACCTAGCTTGTGCATTTTGAATGGTATTTACCACATTCTCTGGCAGGCCTGAGGCCACTAGCTTGTCCCTTTACACCACCAAACTGAAATTTGCCACAGCTCTCAGCCTAAGTGGCGAGACTGTCCCTTCTGGTGACATGGAGGGTCCCTGTAGAGGAGCAGTTGGTAGAACCAGCTCTCCCTCCAGGGGCCTAAATCCTGTGGTCCCTTTAAGGTCAACCACGTTAGGGAGAGGACCTTCCTGCAGATGTACCGCCCCACTGCTCTGATCAAGAGTGTCTGGGGACAGAGGCAATCTGTTGTCATTATTAGACAAAAGCGGGCAGAATGTCTGTTTTTCCTCTTTTTGTTGGGGATCATGGATCGGAGGAGTTGCACGTTTTGTAAACAAGCAGATCTCCTGGCCCCAGCCCATTTCCTGGTTGGACCTGGTTTACTGGTCTCCGGCCTTAAAGGGGTCCTGGAGCCTGACAAACCACGGGTGGGCTGTGTTTCACCCGGTGGGGGTACGTCTAAGAGCAGAACTGAGTCAGCACATTGAGCGCGGTCACGTGCTACAAGATCACTGCTTGAGCATTGCTTGTCGCCCACCACGGATAAGGGGGCAGCTTCAGCATGAGAATGTGGAGATGGTCCTTTGTGCCGAGCAGACTTTATATTGGTTGGTGACAGAACGCTCAGTCCTCTTCGATTAAAATGAAGAGGAGTCTGATTCAGCCCTGGTTTGTTTACACCAGGGGTGTCAAACTCATTTTGATCTGGGGGCCGCATACAGCTTAATCTGATTTCAAGGGGGCCAGACCAGAATACTCATTACAAAAGTCCACTTTTTTTCTTTGTATTAGTGCAAAGAATAAATAAATTATAAAAATATTTACATTAAATTAATTGTCCTTTTACACTTTTACTCAGTTTAACATTTAAGTGCATTACACATTAAAAAACTGATCAGTGATTGCACGTTTTAAAACATTTATTCAACAAACTGTTTTGTTAAATACCCTGATGCATGCTCAATAATCCAGGTAGAAAAATCTAAAAAAGCTAAGTCTGGGCCTCTGGACATAAAAAAAAACAGTTTTGTTAAAACACTTTCCTGCATGTTAAAAATGCATCAAAATTTAGAAATGAATGAATTTTAAATCCATTTTCCACATCTAGGAAGCAACTGTGAACCCATAAATTGAGCTTTGAGCGTAGCTGTTTTATTAATGTTTGTTAGTGAAAACTTGCTCACAGGTAGGTAGTCCCAAACATGGACATTTTTGCAGCCAGTGCTGTCAGTTTAGGATAGTAAGAGATACTTGTAAAATGTTTCCAAGCCCACAGAGGCAAATTTGTCCTTCAATTCTACATCACACTGCAAATAAATGATTTCAACATGTCAACAGCACATCAGAAGCTCTGATGGTGAGTGGTGAGAGAAAAACTGCAAATTCTGTCTCGAGTTTGCCTTTGTGGCGGTGCTGACACGACTGCAGCTTCATGCACTCGGCCCATCTTGTGTGCGTAATTTCAATCATGTGCCCTGTCAATAAAGATATATTCTATTCTTCTAAAGACCTGAAATTGTTTCTCAAACTCCCTCAGCAACCCTGAAATGTTGTTTTTGTACTGTTTCACATCAGGAGTAACGCTTGCTGCGCACATGAAGACAGGGGCTGTGTCTCAATTCAGGGGCTGGGTCCTCATGAGTGCGCATTTGTCGGCCGCATACGTCATTGCCCCGCGCGGAGGACTGTCCCAATTCGAAGACTCCTCCTCATGCAACCGAGGAATGCGGCCTACTTCCTGCCGAAATCGAAGGATGCATCCGTGGAACCTTCAAGACGGAGGCTATCCCAGAATTCATAGCGCCAGCAGAGATTTTGCTGGGGTGGGTGGGACTTTCTGCGTGGAGGGTCGGGGCTGCTGCATGTTGATGAGTCATCAGCTCGTTCTGACAACAACCTCAGCGCGAATATTCATTCAACCTTTATTTAGTCATCTCAAACAACCTCAGCTCGAATATATCTCATTAAAATTTTACTACAGAAATGACTAAAAAAAATGTGTTAGCTGAATATACAGTATATTAGTGTTTCTGAGTTTACTGTTTTTGAAGAATTGATTACAAATCAGATTATTTTACACGTGCGTAGCAAGGATTTTCTGAGGGGCAATCTTTTAAAACCCAGAGTGGACCTACAAAATGCAAGTTGTCCAGTAGCTCAATTGGTTAATCAACCTGCGGTTGGCGCAGAGATACTTTTCTCGAAGCTGGTTCGAATCTCACTCGGTACGGTTAAAACTTATTTTACGTTTGTCTTTTATTGGATAAAAAAAAGGAGTTTCACAAACTCCTTCCTTTTAATCTCAGTCCTCATTTTTTTATCCAATAAAAGACAAACGTAAAATAAGTTTTAACCGTACCGAGTGAGATTCGAACCAGCTTCGAGAAAAGTATCTCTGCGCCAACCGCAGGTTGATTAACCAATTGAGCTACTGGACAACTTGCTTTTCGTAGGTCCACTCTGGGTTTTAACAGATCGCCCCTTATAAGCTGATTTGTAATCAGTTCTTAACAAACAGTAAACTCAGAAACACTAATATATATACATGTATTCAGCTAACTAATATATTTTAGCGGCGTCCCTTCTCTTTCCACACACACCAAGCGCGCACACAAGAACTTCCCACCCACTTCAAGAGAACGCCCCACCCACTTCAAGGCCGGCAAACCTGAAGGCTAGACCGTCCCATTTCAGCAGTTTCGCTCAGCCCACCCGGTCTTGTGAGTGCGTGGCCTACTCGGCCCAGCTAGGCTGGGTCCTCATGAGGATGCAGCCCCTGAATTGAGACGCAGCCAGGGAAAAAGAGCAGAGCCTCCGCTTGCTATCTGCTGCATCTCCCATACTAAAACACAGTGCCCCTGGGTCCTAGAGGCAGCCGGTTTGAGTAGGACAACATAGGAACTGACTAAAACACAGTGCCTCTAGCGGACAACATAGGAATTGCAGATTTTTAAGAAAATAGCGTTTATTCTTTTTTTTAATAATTCAGATTTATCCGCGGGCCGACTAAAACCCCTGGCGGGCCGGATGCGGCCCGCGGGTCGGGTCTTTGACACCCCTGGTTTACACACACTGCAGTTTCATCACAACTGCCTTTGTGAACGTGTGAAGCTGATGTTAGCCTGCGGGCCTCTGCCGTGGCCCTCCCGTCCCTTACTGGGAACCGTTGAATAGGTGGCCAGGAAGATGGGTCGTCAGATTCTGTCGGCGTGCACCCCTGGAGCGCGGACGTGTCACGGGTTTGTTTGGTTTGTGTATTGTCCGCCCCGTGGTTTACAACGGAGCGGGGGCTGGAACACGTGACCCCCCTCACCTGTCTCTGTGAAGAGTGTAGGACCTGCTTGCAGACACCTCTGGGCCTGTCTGTTGCAGACAGAACTGAGGCACCCTGCTGGGGTTCATTGATTAGGCTAACACCCCGTGATCCGTGAGGGAGGGGGGGGTGGCCCCCTCCCTTTATGTCGGCTGGCAGGACAGAGGGACCCGTTCTGCTGATGTTATTGTGTTTTGTTTTTTTTGTGAGTCAAGAAAACAGAGAGGGGCTGTTTTTTTGCTTTATTCGTGCTTATGTGTAACGACATATTTGACTTTATGTCACTCATAGCAGAAAGAACAATATTTGTGCCTAAAACAAAGTCACCAGCTTTTTGTACCGTGCTACAAACAAAGTCTGAACGTAAAGAGATAATTTCCCGTACCACGTGGGCGGGTGATCGTGTAAAGTTAAGAAGCGATCCTGGTTCATCAGGCACGCTTCTGTTTGGTGTCCCGATTCGCAGAGGAGGTTCTGTACCAGTCCGCCTGGCGGGGAACAAATATGTTCTTACTCCAGGCGTGTTCGGTCCGAGGTGGGGCCGGCGGTGGTCTCTGCCGGTGCTCGACCTCGTACGCCGGCCGCTTTTGCGGTGGGGCACGTGTGGCTGAATGGTGTCGAGGCTGTGGTGCTCTGCTCCCAGCTGACTCCTTGGAGGGGGCGAAGGTTCTCCTGGGGATACCCACTCGGAGAGCTTCAGCCTGTTTGCGCCTCTGGTCCAGCCTGGTCTGAATTCGATCCAGCGCATTCCCAAAAAGTCCCGTCGGTTCTATTGAATGGTGGAGAAAAGGAACTTTCTGTCCCTCCGGGAGGTCAGTTAAGGTCATCCACAGATGGCGTATTGCAATGACCACCTCCGCCATTCCTCTGTCTTGTGCAACAGCTGCTGTCCCCATCATGCGGAGCACAAAGTCTGTTGCCCTGCGAGCTACATCCAGCAGCTCCGCGGCAGCTTGCTTGTCTGTCGTTACCTGGAGCTCCTGACGTTTTTCAGCCAGGTAAGCTTGCATCATTGCGGACGCGTTCATTGCGCACGCCGCGAGACCCTAAGCTCTGTAGCATTTCTTGAGCAAAGAAGCCGAGGCTCGACAGGCCTTGCTGGGGAGAGTTGGTTTTGTCCCGGATGACTTGGAAGCCAGATGAGATGCCAGCGTGTCCTCTATTTGAGGCACGTTGGCTATTCCCACTTCATCCATCCCATCCACGTCGAGAAACTGCGAGAGCGGCAGTAGCATGGGGGCTCTGGGCTGAGACCAGGTGCGAGTCATCTCTTTGAGGAAGTCCGGAAAGACTGGCATTCTTTGCCTCGTGACGGCCTGCTGCTTTGAGTAAAAATAATTTCCTGCCAACCTCGTGACTTGTTGACGAGGAAGAGGCTCCAGCCATGGGATCTGTAGCGCGTCCGTTGCTCTGTGACACAGGTCGAACAGAGCAGGGATGGAAAAGTCCGTCTCCGGGAGCACAGGCACCGAGAGGTCTTATCCCTGTTCCCCGTATCTGACGTTGGCGGCCTCCGCAGAAAATTCACCTGAGGCTGAAATCGAGATCTCGTCCTCGTTCATCATGCCTCGAGTGTCAAATTCGACTGTTAAGTCCACCATGGGGGGTAGCACATCTGGGTTGTCGCCCCATTCGACTCGGGTGCTGTCGTCCAAAGCCATGCTCTCGAGCTCCGGAGTGGGAGTCAGAGGCTCAGTCGTGTCCGCGTCTGCTAGCACCGTAGCAGCCCCCATGGCCTTGGCGACGAAGTCCGCCCGGTGCCTCCTCACCGCCTCCAGCATCTGGCTGCAGTGTGGGCAAGACTTGGCTACGTCCAGCGCCTGATCGCGTGTCCAGCAGTACGCAGGAATAATTCTCTGTGCACTCTGTGTAGGGAGCAAGCTCACCTCTGATCGAGCGATGAAGCAGCAGAGAAGTCCCACGAAGAGAGAGAGTTCAGGTTTAAGCGAGGTGAAGGTCAATAAGAGATTGATGAATGGGCGTCAGCGGATTAAGTACCCAGAGGGCAGGGCCTCTGGCGCGACGCTGATGCCCCTGCCGTAAAGGCGTGAATGTATTCCTTCAGGTAATCGTGCGGGGGCGCAATTCCCATAGCATATGTTGCACCGAGAGACATGACTGTAAGGGAACTCCAGAGCTCTGGCGGCTCTCAGTTGCTTCAATCACTGTCGTTGCAAAATGAGTTTAAAATTCCAAAAATAATTTATTTTGTGGAGAAATTATTCATCCCAAATTTAAACACTGCATTCACAGAATGTATTTTTCTAGAAACCAGAAGAGCTTCAAAACATCCAAGCAAATTTCTGATGCTTGTACGGAGTTGTGTCAGGTAAGAAGATGAAATTGGATTGACCCCCAAAAGTTAACGAGTTGTTGTCGTGCAACTGATGATTACTTTCTGAGAGTTTCATTGAAATGTGTCCAGTGGTTTATGAGACAACTTGCTACCAATAGAGTTGACTCCAACAGTTAACACCAACAACAAAAAAATCCACAGTCATAGCCACATTCTGTTTCCTAAGGCCAGTTGTCTGTGGCAGCCATTTTAAATTGAGTTGAGTCAAAATGTTCATCAGCTGACGTGAACCCAATGATTATTAACTAAAACTTCAACTGCACTCAGTGGTTCAAATTGCTAACAACTGACAAAGCTGATGTGACTAAGATTGCTGATTCGTGCTATGATTCATAACTGGTTGTAACTACTACACCATTCACTACACCCTGTATTCCTTGGTCAGATGGTCATCATTATTCTCCCACCAGACCAAACAAAAAATGTCCCGAAAAATCTTCCACCTTAGATCTGTTTTTTACAAATGCACCTCACAAATTTCCTGGTACAGGTGTATTTGCTAACATTTTGTTTGTTAGTTAGTTAGTTAGTTTGTTTGTTTATTAATTTCATTTCCATTAAAAACAATACAATTTCAAGAGAAAAAAAACAATATAAAATACCTATAAAATGAAAGGCGGCAGAAGAAGAATTAAATCTTATCAATTCTGCCCCTTCTTAGCAAAATCAATTCAAACAATCAATTCAAGCAATAATAATAATAATAATGAATTCAATTTATAACGCACTTTTCATTAGTGAAAATCTCAAAGTGCTACACACATTCATACACCGGTAACGGCAGACTACCATGCAAGGTGCTTTCCAGTCCTACCAGGAGCAACTCGGGGTTAAGTGTCTTGCCCAAGGACACAACGACACATGGTGTGGGGAACCGGGATTCGAACCGCCAACCTTCCGATCGGGGGACGACTGCCATTACCACTACGCCACGGCCGCCCCGTATCACAAATAATACAACAAAACCCAAAACATATCACAATTATTCTTTATAGTTTTCGCTAATATTAACTAACTTAAATGTATCTCGTCAGCATTATATTCTTTATCCTTTTCTTAAATACAAATAATGATTCCTCATTTTTAATATCATTATTCAAACCATTCCATAGATCAATTCCCCTCATTAAAGTAGACCTACCCCGCAAACTTGTTCTAAACTTTGGCTTAACAAAAATATCAGTTCCTTTTAAATTATAGCAACTGCTCCTTTTTACAAAATACGCTTGTACGTTCGATGGTAAATTGTGATTCTGAGCCCTGTACATTAGTAATAGAATAAAGTAGTCTACCAAATCATAAAACTTGAGTAATTTCAGTTGATGAAATAAAATACTTGAAGGATGACAATAATGTTTTCTTGAGATAATTCGTACAGCTCTTTTTTGTAAAATAAAGATAGA
>JBBPBX010037591.1:0-10299 GCA_038048925.1 Garcialebias charrua | reverse complement strand
ATATATAAATGCTAAAATAAATGCTAAAATAAATATAGCGTTCCTACTTTGCTGTTTTTCACCTATCACGGTGGTGTCTAGAACATAACCCCCACGCTAATCGAGGGATTACTGTAAACTGGTTCATCTACTGCATACCATTATAATGAAATACAGTATTTGCATAGGTTTGAAAGAAAAACACGTACAGAGTGGAAAAGAAGTGAGCCCAATATTTATCCCTGAGGAACTCCACAATTGGACTGCAGGAGATAATCAATTTCTCTACATGATGCTCAAAGTGATTTAACCACAGTATTCCAACAATGCATTGTGATTTTTCAAATTTTAACGAAATGTTTTTATATTTGCACGGTTTTCCTCAAAACCCAGCAAAGACATTTAGAAAACTGTGTTCAGGTTGCTCCATTATAAAAAGATTCCAATGCGTAGGCCATTTTATGTACCACAGGTTTACAAAGAAATCTTACAAATTATTCATCAAAATGTTCAGCTCTGTTGGTAATAGTGTTTTATGACTTTTCGCAATGGTAAAACATACATAAACAAAATTACCGTACCAAGAAAACTGAGACAACAATGGGATTTTGGCAAAATGGGTGGAAACAACCCTCTTTGGTACATTTTTTCCACATTAGTCACATTCTTTAATGTTTAAGCGGGTGATGGAAATTTGGACTTTATCTGACTGAATTGGCATTTTGATATCTTTGTTTTTTACAAAATCACAGTTTAAATTGTGTGGCTTTTAGAGATATTTCCATTGATGTTCAGCTGACAGTTGAACACATTTTATCATGTAAACTACAGTTTTCTATCTTTTGAACAAAAAAACAAAAAAAAGATTTTACTCCCACAGGTTTGTTGGTGCCTACACAAATTATGCATTGCAACCTAAGCATGTTTGTCTTCTTTCACCTAGTGTGTCTTGGTTTTCCTCCACAGACTTGTTTTTTCTTGAAGCTCAAAATATTCTCTTTAAACTGGAACTGAAGGGGTTTTGTTGCTTATTATATCTCCTACATAAAACACTGTATGTGATGTGTCACCACCGGAGTTTCAAGGTGAAACTGGTTCAGTAATTTTAAAGATCTGACTCATTCACAAAACGCTGACGTTTAAGGCTTGTCAGTCTGAATTTGGTGTATTTCTTCAGCTTGTTGTATATATTCAGGGAGTGAGATACACAAGTGTGCAGTTACCATGGTGATTTAGGGTTTTTAGGGGATATTTTACACATTCTTGTGAATATGTATGTCTTTAATCATTTGAGGAATTCTTTTTGCAAACATTTTCAGATACATTTTCTTAACTGCTTCCACTTTTTCGTGCACATTTTAGCGCCAGTTCTTATGAGGATTATAGAAGGTTTTAATAGAGAAGAAGAGAAAGCGATGGTGCAGGCGTCCTGTATGATCAGGACCACAAACTCTATCACTGTCTTATCATAGCACCAGTATTGATCCAAGAGCCCAATGATTCCTGGGAACGCCATCTCTCCTCGTGCACAGACAAACAACAGTCTGAGCTTTTCTTTCTTTCTGTTTCCTCTATTTTATTAAATGTAAGTGTGAATTATAGTTTATTTACTCTGTATATATCTTTACAATACACAACCTTTATGTGATTTCATTTGTAGATGTAAAATATAACCAAATCTAAATAATTCTTTATCGTCGCCTGTCACCAGGTTAAAAAAAACTATGTTTTGCTCTTGTCTGTTCGTGTGCATTTATTTGTCTGCTGTGTTGGTAAAATATTGCTAACACATAGCTGTGGCAATATTATCAGTACCAAAATGAAACGTCTGAACGTCAGTCTGTTTTATGGATATTTAGCTTAATTAAATTATGTGTGGTGGTAAATGGACTAATTCACAATGCACCCACAACATTATTTAATTTAAAGTTGTTAATTACCTAGGAGCCAACATTACGTGTCTGTTGGCAAAATACGTCACATTTTTAGAATTGATTAAGAATCCTGGATGGGGAAAAAAACGTCTTCAGCCATGTAACAGAAGTCCAGTTTTGTCTTTTTAACCATTTTTGGAATTTACTCTGATCAGGATGACTGAGAATCTTCACCAACGTACAACAAGTGTCCTTGGATGTCCTGAAAGGCGCTTTTAAATAAAATGATTATTACATTATTATTATTAACAAAACCCATCAATCCCAGATTATGTAATTTAAGATTTTCCCCTACATTGTCTGTAAAAGTGTTGTCCATCACTCAAATCACAGCTCATGCTCATTTAAAAATGTTTTGGTACTACAAAGTACTTTGATTTAGTTATCTTGTTAAATGCATCCATTTAGACACAAATGTGAGACAAAATGGGTCCTAAACTTGACCAGATGGGGTCTGAAAGTGAGGATAAGCACTCATCATTCTGGTTGTGCTCAAAGCTTACAGTTTATAGGAACAAACTTAAACAGTTAAAGCAAAAGACAGTGAGTCAAATACAGGTGAAAAAACGTGCCTGCCAGAACAAACTCAGAAATGCAAACTTTTATTTATCATATTTCTGGTGTATAGGTCGCACCGGTGTATAGGTCGCATTGTCCAATTATCACCAATAGATTGGAAAAATCCCTAGATAGGTCTCATCGGTGTATAGGTCGCACCTACGTTTAGCTCTGCTGCAAATGTCTGCCACAAGAGCGCACAGCAAGGCTTTTAAGAAGATTAACACTTAAAAACAATTATTTGTTTGATAAAAATTATAGCAAATATGTGTCTGAGCAGAACTTTTCCTTAATAAATGAATGTAATTGTGAAATGAGCTGGATTTAAAAATATGTTTCGCCGAAAGTGATAAGCCATATATAGGTCGCACCGGTGTATAGGTTGCAGGCCTTGAAAAAAACCATAAAAAGGTGCGACCTATACACCGGAAAATACGGTAAGTGTTTCTGAGCACTTCAAACATGCACCGATAAACTAAATCTGTTATTACTTTTTAATCAGTCTTTATATTGAAATTCTATTTTTTTAGAACACACACATAAAAAAACATACAACAAAATAGCAATCCCCTCCTGCCCCACCCCTCCCACACCAGATCAGCCACACAGACATGAACATATTAGAAAGGCATTGACATGCAGTATTTTGAACATGAGACGTAAATGACTGCCAAGTGTCCCAAAATCTCTTAACAGAACCTTTCCAAGTATATCTGATCTTTTCCAGGTGAACATGATACATGAGTTCTCTTATCCAGTGTTCATATGCCAGGGGATGCTAGAAGAGAGCTAAAAGCAATACTCATACTTGCTGAAGGATGTATCAACAGGGACCACCCCAAACAATGAAATGAATGGTGACGGGTGCACAGTTTTTCCACATATCACAGAGGAAGTTTCAGAAATAGATTAGGTCTGCAGCTTTGGACAAGTTCAGAATGTGTAAGAGCGTAGCTGGAGTTTGTTTACAACGATTACATGCAGGGTTCAGGTCAGCTTTGATCTTGGACAGCTTGTACTGTATTTGGACCAGTGCAGCCGGTGCACCACCTTGAATTGAATTACAGTGTGTCTCGGGCAGATTGAGGATGAGTAGATGTTCTTATGATCTTTCTCCAGGTTGAGTCTGGTATGGATTCCTCCAAGTCTGTTTCCCATGTCAGTTTAAGGAAGTCCAAACTGGTCTCATGGTATAAACTGAGCAGTGTATATTGCTGAGGGCCCCCTTGGTATCAGACCTGCATTTCAAAATCTTAACCACAAATTTTTTAGAAGGAGGAAAACAATCAGGGTTATCATCTTTAATGACAGTTTTATCAAGGATACTACTACAGTATTTTACTGTGTAAAAGTAAAAAACAAACAAACAAAAAAACAAATTTCTTTACTTTTTGCCAGATTTGTTTGTAATCCTTCAAAGTGCCCTGATCAGTAGTTCTTCGGGGTTTCTAAAAGTTTTTCAAAGTTTTTCTTTAGATTTTAGTTTTAATCCCTCATTTTCCCACGTTTACCTGACCATAATAGCATAAAAAGCAGTGTGTAAAACAACAGGGAAAATTCAAGACCAAATTAAAGACCTGAGAGATGCATTGTTGCATGTATGCCAAGTTTTCCGCTAACTTTAGCCCCTTTTAAGGTCCTAGTTCTGCACATCAGACTGTGATATTTGGTATTTTTCTTTCATTTGAGTAAAGAAATGTGAACAAATTGTGTCTTTGTTATGAGCTGCTTGTAAAAACGAAGTGCTTTAAAGATCTGATTTAGAGTTGGTCCTTTGCAAAACTGTCTAATATGTGTTGACAAAATGCTGGTTCATCCCTTGAGCTTTTTAATGCCTGAATGATTCAGATAAATAAGATGGCCTAACAAACAAAATGATTTTTTGAAAACTGCTAACTGAAAATGTGTAAAAACATGAACAAATAAAAATACTGCCAAAATTGAGCAAACTTCTACAACGGCTGAAGACAAAGCCTCAGGAAGTACAGTATATCAACATTATGTCATGGTGGCAGATTTAACTACATTTTCTGTCTAAAATATACAGCATGTTTATTAATATCTATATCCATGTTCAAATAAGACAGTGTGCACTGGTATGGGGTACACTGCATATTTTTAGTGTTAGAAATGCAGCTGCCAAGAAAAAGACAGGATATGGATGCAGCTAGAGAGAACATGGAGGCAGATGAAGTGACGACAGAGGATGCAAAGGACAGAGTGAGGTGGAGGAGGATGACTCGCTGTGGCGACCCCTGAAGAGGGAAAAGCCGAAACAAGAAAAAGATGAAGAATTTTGTGCCATTCTCTGTTAATAATGTTCAAAAAGCCCTCAAAGTTTTGGACCCAAGGAAATCTCATGGGCCCGATCTAACTGAGCCTTTATTTTAAAAGCCGGCAGCTGACCTTGTAGCTGAGCCACTGACAATCCTTTTTTACTTTACTGTGGAAAACCAAGGAATTACTTTGATTTGAAAATCAGCCTTTGTTATTCTCTTATTAAAGGGTGGTGATCCATCACTTTTAATAAACTATAGGCCAATATCTAATCTCTCCGTAATGGCAAAAAATTTACAGTCTCTTGTGAGTGACCAAGTTAAGGAATTTTTATCTCGCAATACTATCATCTCATCCTTTCAGTCAGGCTTTAGAAAGAGGCATAGTACCATAACAGTTGCTTTGAAGGTGGTTTATGTTTATTAAATTTGTTCATTTTTTTTTACAAAAGAAACAATACAAGACAATCTCATAAATGATATTGTACAAAATATAAAAAAATGAAAGGTAGCAGAAAGAAGAATAAATCTTATTATATCTGCCCCTTACTTCCAACAATCAGATTAAACAACAATAATCAACCATGTAAACAATAATAATCTTCAACCAACTTTTTTCCAACAATCAGATTAAACAATAATAATCTTCAACCAACAGTACAAAATGACTAACTCTTTCTAATTTTCTAACTAATACAATACACATTACGCTATTTCATATATATATTTTTAACACATTTGTTTTGATCATTTTCTTAAATGTAAACATTGACTTGGCATTTTTAACTACATTCTCCAAGCCATTCCATAATCTAATTCCCTGGATTGAGGTAGAACGTCCCTTCAAACTAGTTCTGAATTGTGGTTTTACAAACATCTCTGTCCCCTTAAGATTATAACAACTTTGTCTTTTAACAAAATGCATTTGGATATTTAAAGGTAATGCATTATTTTGAGCCCTATACATAACTGATAAAATATTATAGTCTACCAAATCATGGAACTTCAATAACTTTAGTTGATAAAATAATGTACTTGATGGATGACGGTAATGTTTTCTAGTGATAATTCTTACAGCTCTTTTCTGTAATACAAAAATAGGCTTTGTGATTGTTTTACACGCATTCCCCCAAACATCAATACAATAGATTAAGTGTGGAACAATGATTGTGTTATACAACAAATACAGAGCTTTATCATTCAATAGGTCTCTGACTTTGTACAGTACTGCAATCGATTTAGCTATTTTTATTCTTACAGAATTTATGTGTTGTTTCCATGTCAGTTTGTCATCAATGATAACACCCAAAAACTTCACCTCACTCACTCTACAAATCTCAACATCCTCAATTTTGAGTGGAACATCAACAGTTTTCTTTTTATTACCGAATATCATGTAATTAGTTTTTTCTAGATTTAATGATAATTTATTTATTTTAAACCAAGTTTGTATCTTGACAAATTCTGTCTTTATCAATTCCAACATTTGTTCTATATCTTCACCTAAACAGAAAAAAGTGGTATCATCAGCAAAAAGTACACATTTAAGGAGTCCTGACACATTTACCAAGTCATTCACATATAATGGTTAATGACGTTATTGTCACTCTTTGTAAGAAGCAGTGCTGTGTGGCTCTTTGTTGATTTGTCAAAAGCATTTGATACTGTAGACCATGACATGCTGATAGTCAGGCTGTGGGACTGTGGTTTTTCTGAACAAGCTGTTGCTTGGTTCACAAATTATCTCAGGAATAGGACACAATGTATTAAATATGATAATTTGTGTTCTGAAGTTGTAACAGTTCATAAGGGGGTACTGCAGGGATCTATATTAAGTCCCCTTCTATTCATAATTTATATAAATGAATTGGGACCGAATATGTCTGATGCTAATTTGCATTTCTATGCAGTTATTTTTTTATTTTCACAGTTATTTATTGCACTGGATCCACTCCTATTCAGGTTATTGAAAAGGCCATTCAAAAAGCCTTTGCTGCTACCCAACACTCTTCATTAAATTAGAACTTGTCCTTAATACAGATAAAACTTAACTGCTGTACTTTTCCAGATCCAGATGTCCATAAAATATCCCCTCTGTGTTCTCTTGCAGTGGAGATGAAATGGAGTTGGTTCACACATAAATATTTGGGCATATTGATTAATGATTCCCTCACTTTCAAACCCCACGTGGAAAGTCTTTTGAAAAAGCTAAAATTAAATCTGGGCTTTTATTTTTGAAATAAGGTGTTTTTCATATACTGTACTGCTAAATATCAGCTTGTCTCTGCAACTTTCATGTCTGTGTTGGACTATGGAAATCTTTTGTATATGATTACTTCCTCACAATATCTTAAGATGCTTGACTCTGTATCACTCTTCTTTGAGGTTCATCACAAACTGCAACATGTCAACACACCATTGTGATTTATATTCACGAGTGGGATGGTATGGTCTGGCTGCCCGAAGGAACTCCCACTGGTTAACTTTTATTTACAAGGCACTGCTTGGACTGCTGCCGGCCTATACTTGTACTACAGTTGCGCTGACAAATCTTGACTATTACAGTATAATTTTTGCTCACATGATTTGCTGCTTCTTTCTGTCCCTTTTTCTCAGACTGAATTGGGTAAGAAGGCTTTCGTTCACGCTGCTCCCTCTTCTTTGGACTTGCTACAAGAAACTGAGATTGACTGAATTCATCTCACTCAGTGCTTTTACATCGAAACTAAAAGTTATTGAGGCCAATTCAATAACATGCACCTGTTTTTATAGCTAGCTTGTTTTATAGTACAGGTTGTCCTCGACTTACGAGCGAGTTCCGTTCCTACAAGTCGCTCGTAAGACGAAAATTCGTTTGTCGGAACCCGAAACACGTGTCGCTCGTAAGTCCGGATTTTTGGTCGTAAGTCGAAAAATGTATGCTAGCGCTGCACCGAACACCCGTTTTTCAACACAAACGTACATACTGGTTCATAAACATGCACAGAACGTTGTTTACAAATGGTTAGCTAACACATTTTCATCTAAAAACACATACCAGTGCTGTATTTTCTGTATTTTCTATACAACTTTACTGTTCGTTAGTCCGCTCGTAAGTCCGGAACCTCGTATGTCGATGACGTCGTAAGTTGGGGACCACCTGTACCTGTTTTTATAGCTTGACATTTTCTTTTAACTGTGTAACTTTTTTGTGTTGTATTTGTTGCTGCCTCTTGGCCAGGTCTCCCTTGAAAACAAGGTTTTTAATCTCAATGTTTTTGTAATCCTGGTAAAATAAAGGTAAAATAAATATATTCTTATGGGTGTTTCATAGAGATTCACATAAGCTCACAGCTCCCACTGCTGAAACACGTTCCCGGAGCTGTGCTTGGGGAGATATTAAAATATTGCAGGAAGGTTTGGTCCCTGAAAGCACAAACAATCATTCTTTGATGGAAACTGTTGTAAGGGGTTTCATATCATGTGGCATTGCCAAGTTTTGCTTGGCGATAACTCTGGTGTATTTTCTCAACTTTTGTTTGGTTATTATCACCAGACAAGGCTGCCACTCTCCAGCTCATCTTGGTCCTTCTGCCCACCGTCCTTTTGTCTTCCCCTCCACATCGTCCTCTCCTCTGACCAACTTCTCATCCTTTCTTCCCTTCTGTTTGGACTCGTTCACCCACACCTTCCATCTCTGTCTCTCCTGCCGTCCTCTCTTCGACCACCATTTCAACTCTCCACCTGCTTTATTTATTTGTTTATTTTTTTTGGACATTTCCTATTTCTCTTTCTTCCTTCTATCACTATATTCTGCATCTTGACTCCTCCTCCACCTCCTCCATGCAGTCTCATTAAATATTCTCAGCTACCGGCGGTACTTCTACTCCTAGCTTTCCTCTCCATCTTTATCTTCTGCATTCTCGTTTTTTTCTTTCCTCCTCCACTCCGCTTCCCACCTTGCCTCCTCCCGATTCTCCCTTCTCCCCTGTTTCTCCTTCCTTCGTGAGTCATTTTTGTGCTCTCTCTTCACCCCCCGCACACACACACACACTCTACGCCACCAAAGAGCCATTCAGGACAGACATTCATCAGCGGCCTAAGAAGATAGATGCTGCTCCCCAGCAGCTCCAGGAGCCAGTTAGCCCCGGGTGATGCCTTATGCATACAGATATCACCTGGCTGGCTATAGTCTCTTCACTCAACCAGTTTCAAACACACACACACAAGGCTCTTGGATGTTCACACACACATTCTGTAGTGGTGTCTAAGACCGGCCCTGGAGAAGTTTGGTGCACAGCAGAATTTTAACAATATGTATGTTTCTAGTTTAATAAAGTGTATAAATGTCCAATTAATATTGATTGATTTTTTCTCTCTATGTGTTTATTGAGGTTGTTAGGTATGTAAATTCCAGGGGAGTTAGGTTAATTGGGTCTGAAAAAGCAGTGGGTGTGTCTCTCCCCTCCATGACAGGCTTATTTACATTGCAAAGCTGTAATTACCCTAACGAAGCCCCTATCTTATCAAGGCGAGTGTACACACACAAGTACACACATGTGCATCCTCCCCCAACAGGTTTGAGCTCAATCATGCCAAACCTGTATTTTTCTTCACTCCAGATTTCTGTAAAGAGCGCCCCATTCGCATGTTCATATTTAAATGAATGGCATCTTTTGCGGCGCCAATCAGTCGGTTTGTTGGAGTCTCTGTATCAGAGCTCGCCGGCTTCTTAGAAAAGACGTGGGACTTCTTCCAGCCCTCTGGAATCACTTCCTTCCTTCTAACCTTCTGTGTTTTCTGGCGTTCCCTTTGTGGGTTGGAGGTAATATCAGCACAGACAAAAATTCTGCACCCAGAATAGGGCCATGCAAGTGTGACCCTTCTGACACTGAGCACGAGGCTGAGCGCTCCATCACTGGACAAACATGGAGACAAATAATCCTTCAGAATCACACCTAAAAAACTATTTACAACCATCAGTTAAGACATAAATGTGTGGTTGTGTGCTCTGGATGCAAACCTTTTAAAAGCACAAGAGGAACTCTGCAAGCTGGCATGGTATTATCCACATTAGCTAACATAAAAGGGCTATAACTACAACATTTCTCATCATCATAAGTTATTTTAGTTTAAAACTCTTACAAGAAACATGATGGTTAAATTTTTTTCCAATAAACGTTTTTTTTTATCTTTTTTTTTTTTGCGATTTACTGACGATCACAAGACTTGAGATATTAAGCTTGTACTGTTATCACATTAGCTGTTTTTTAGGTGTCAAGATGTTTATGTGTAAAAAAAGAGTAGTTTGTGTCTTACATCCATTCTCAAAGTTTAGTGTTGCTGTCATGTCATGGTGATTATACGCAGCAGAAACACGTTAAACAATGGAGGATGTTCTTTGATTTTAACATTTTCAGCTTGACTTCCTTGCCAGCATGACTAATAATTGATCTCATTTATTTGTGAATTCAAAATAATTTCAAGTCATCACAAGAAAATAAGTTGTTCTGGGTCAATAACCTGAGAATATTAACTCGATGTCTTGAGAAAACTATTGAGCATTATTATCT
>JBBPBX010037590.1:10805-30844 GCA_038048925.1 Garcialebias charrua | reverse complement strand
TTTTTAGTTGATGTTTTTCTTAGTTCATATCTTAGATGTTATTACTGTTTTTCTCTTACATTTTATTGTTGGATGTAACTGGGACCCTGTGTACATAATCTCGTTTCATCACATGTACCACATGTGGTGCAAATGACAATAAACCCTGATGCATGCTCAATAATCCAGGTAGAAAAATCTAAAAACAGTTGACAATAAAGATTATCTGACTCTCAGATCTAGGAAGGATTCTGGTCGTGCCAAACCTCTTCTAGTTGAGAACAAGCAGTACGCCGATGTCCCCCATCACTGAGGGATTTGGATAGTAAATGTTTGTAGTTTCTGAGATGAGTGTTTTTTCGGACTAGAACTGAACAGAGAATGCAAGTCAACTTTAGTGTTTTTGGTGCAAGATATTCAAGTAGTAGGAGTAGGGCTGGGTACCTTTCTAAAAAATAAAAAATAAATCGGTATCAGTACCAGTGTTGGTACCTTCACTTCAGTGTCGGTTCCTGGACGGTTCTTTTGTCGGTACCAATTTTGTAATTATTATTAATTCTAACGAGAAGAAAATTACGTTACACATTACAGAACAAATCTTGCTTTATTTTTTAACCTTGATAATTTTTCATTCCAAGCAGTTTTCTTATATAAAAATAAATAATTTCCAGGTCAAAAGAATAGTTGCAAACCAGTGACACTTCAGTGTCTAATGCTCACTGCTACACACTGAGGACATTTTCACTTAGCAGTTTTTCTTCAGAAAACTCAACACGTCTGCTTTCTCTGGACACAAACAAGCCCACTCCTGGCTGATGGTGTCTCCAGCAGTAGAAAATGTTCACTCTTGAGGGTGTGGATGATGGTTGTTGCACATACAGATACCTGGTTGCCAGTTTGATAGCATAGTGTCCCTCATATTCCACCAGCAGGTCACTGGATTCACTGAGATTAGGGTTGATGGCAGACTTCTGTACCTCTGTGTCTCTTCCTGAATCTTCTCTGTGGTTTAGGGCTCTTATCAGCTCCCTAATTTAGATTAGAACACAAAACATCAACAATAAAATAATTGTGTTATTATTGCTCAAAAACCATTATCTAGGCTGAGAGATAAAAGCTTAACTAGTCAACAATATCCTTTACAGCTTAACTTACCTCCACCATGCAGCCTCCACTGTAGTTAAAAGCAGCAAACTTTAACAACAAAGTTTGTGACTGTCATGTGGCCGCCCCATCTCACTTTTCTTTTGTCAGTCTCTGTCCTCCTCACATCAGGGTCAGAGGCTCCTGTGAGGAGAACATTAAAATAAACAGTGAACATTAGCTGAACTGTTTAACCTGCTGACCGGATGGATGAGCACATTTTTACAAGTGAAGCTTTATCTGTTAGTGTCAATCTTTAGTTAGCTTCTGAGTTTAGCTAGCTACATAGAAAAAATAAAGTTACACACTAATATCTTAAAGTTAGCATTACATGGATCCTAGTTTAACTCACCACAATGCACGTATTAAGCTGTAGTACAAACGTAAACTTACCAGCTGAAATCCCAGACACAGCTCCGTCCTCGGAGTTATTTGATGAAGAGGAGTCCGGTCGTGGAGATAATGAATCAAGCCATTCAGGCTCTAACACTCACAGGCTGACTTTAATGCTGAGAAGAGGGGGGAGGCTGTGATCCCCCTTGAAGACAAACATGGAGAAACTTTCCGTTTGTAAATTGAAGCCGTTAGACGCCACACGCACTGCACACGTGAACCCCGTCTGTGGGCGTAACCAGCGAGACATATGTCTGTTTTGCCTGCCTGCGTGTTGAAACCACGTGTCACGTTACAGCCAATACCGAAACTTGACACTGAAAGAAGAGTGACGTTTCAATCCATACACTGACCAAAGCAGTTTGTGCCGCGAAAGAGCCGTCTGTCACTCCCACACTGACCAGCATCTGTGGCTGGATGAGGACGACGTGTGGAGTGAGCCGATTAGTAAAACGAGCTATGCTTAGGACGAGGCTCGTCTTCATCTTCCTCCTGCACCATTAGGCGAGATGGGGGGCTGATGGATAAGAAGAGCCCCCGCGTAGGACGGGTGTCCTTACTGCGGGTTCATAGCCGGGCTGTGTAAAGTTCGGGGTGGCTTGACTTCTTATAGATGAATGTCTAAAGATTACCTTACCAGCCGGAGTGTTCGAGCGCTCATCCCCAGCATTCCTTTTCACCATCAGGTGGAAAGAGGAGGCTGAGAGAGGAAACTGAAAGAGGAGGAAAAAGTCTGCATGGGGGACGCGTGTTCTCGCCATGGGCTCATAAGGTTTCTGACTGTGATGAATGGAGAATTGGTTAAATCTAAACGCATGTTTAGAATTTACCTTTCTCCCCGGAGTGAAGGATGTTTGAAATAGAGGATTGACAGGGCAGTTCTGCCTGTCTGAAAAGAGGATTCTGATCTTTGAATGAAGTTTATGTTCTATTTCAAAACCTTTACGAACATCATCACACACATCCCCTGCAAAACAATTACTTTTGCTGCCTTTTCCGTGGCTCCTGGGGCTGAACGGACCAGGAACCTGCCAATTGACGACCTCTGCCAGTACCAGTTCGCTGTGGGGGTTCTCGGTGGGGATGGACAAAGAGATTTTCAACCATATCTACCTCTGCAGCACTGTCGCCCAGGACAGAATGCAGGCAGAGCAGAAAGACTGCGCAGCGCACAGGTTCACGATGTGTCAGCCGTGATGCAGAACTCGTCCAAGTCTGCAGCAGAGAGGTTCGGCTGCTTGGCCTTCTGTGAGATGCTAAGAGCTAACGTCGCCACGTTGTTCATCACCGCTGCCATATGAAAGTTGCATTGATGGATCCTGTCAGCTCGCCTCATTGTCAGTTGGTCACTGGGGGACGGAGGGATGATACGCCATCTGACGTATCGTGCAGCTCTCACTCCAAACACAGACAACAGGCTAGGCTCCAGTGGCATAATGGCCAGAAAACTGTGGTCCGTCAGCCCCTCCACCTTCATGATGGGCGTGAATGTGGAGACAGGTGCCTTCAGTTTCAGCGGTTCCTACAAGGAACCCGCCAAAAAATTATGAAACCGCCGGGAAACAAGGCCAGACCGGGTCCTGGTGGCTGGGCGGCAAATCTTCTCACCATGAGTTTGGTAGCAGCACTTGACCGGGAACAGACATGTTGCACGTCGTCGCCGCTTTCTGGATGATGTCCGGCAGCGCATGGACAAGCGCACCGATTGCCGGAAGGAGGGTGACAGAGGAAGTCTGGATGCCTTGGGGCCCTTCCGTTGACGGCAGCTCCATCTCAGTCTCTCTCGTCTGAAAGGAGGAAGCGAGGTTGCTGGCCATCTCTACTTCAGAGGCGGACACATCCGAGTCATGCCTCGCATCAAGGAAGTCAAGGAACCTGTCCAGTGGGTAGGACTCTGCCGGTTCTCCTGGAAAAGAGGAGAAAAGCTCGATCTGGCGTTGTTTCTCTTCCGTCGGGAGAAGTCTGCACGACAGGCAGGAAGCCTGCGGCGTAATGGCTTGGTAGGCATGGGTGGCCTCCAGGCAGCCTTCGCAGAAGAGATTCAGGTCTGACAAAAGGATGTAGCCTGAGCTGCAACCCTGGCAGAGACAAATCGTTCCGCTGGAGGACATCTTGCTTCTTTTTTATTTATTTGTTGTAAGCTCAGTGTTAGCTGGCTGAAGAAAAAGGGGAGCCGAACCATGGACTCGCAGGCTATTTATGCGATCTAAGGTGGGGCCCACACAGTGGATGGCCATGGACTTGAGTTGTCAAGTGTTGGTGCGCTGCGAGCGGGATTACACCCACTAGAGGGCGTGGCTTAAAGGGCAAACCCACTATGAAAATATAACTAACACTGATCCTCACCAATCTTTTCAGCAGGAACTGTAGCTTCTCCTTATTTTGGCTGCTCTCCTTCATCCTCTTTAACCTTTCCTGGACAATCTGCACACAAACAACAGATTCTCAGATTGTACACTTTACAGCTGAACAAAATCTACAAAAGCTCTTTTCTGAATTTAAACAGGATACTGTATTTTAGTTTCCTCACTTCTTTTTCTTTGTGTTTGATGTCATTAATGAACTTGTATGTCTTCTCAAAAATTTCTGGTTTATATTCCCCAGAAAGGTCATCAAACCGAGGATCTCTTATTGCCTATAGCAAACAAACAAACAAACAAACATGTTTCAAACTAAATGCTAAAGTTTAGATCTTCAATTTTGTAAATGCAAACAGAAAATACAGGTGCATCTAAAAAAAAAATTAATATCAAGAAAAAGTCCATTTTTTTTTGTAAATCCTGGTGTTACAGCCTGATCAGTTGATTAACTCCTGGACATGAGCTACAAATGTCTCATTCCTTAAGTGCAGCCACTCCTGAACCACAAACATCTGAAGCGTCTTAGCTGCTGAGGAGACAAAGAATTGGACTGCCTCCCAGTGGGTCAATGTCCTCTTCACATGAAAGTAATTTTCCATGTCATTTGTAAGTCAAGGTCCCAGAGTCTGTAGGAAGAGTGGGGAGGTCCAGAATCCACGTTGTTGAAGTCTAGAGTGAAGTTTCCACAGTTAGTGATGGTTTGGGTCCATGTCCTTTACTGGTGCTGGTCCACTGGGTTCTCTGAAGTCCACAGTCCACACAGCATCTACCAGAACATTTTAGAGCTCTTCATGCTTTCTTCTGCTGATGAGCTTTATGAAGATGCTGGTTTCATTTTCCAGCAGGACACAGCACCGGCCCACACTGACAAAGGAACCAAAAGCTGGCTGTGGAAAATTCTGATTATTATCTGAGATACTGAGTTTAGTTTTTCATTATTTGTAAATTTTAATTATCAAAATTACAAGAAATAAAGGCTTGAAATATTTTACTTTGTGTAATGAATCTATGTAACACGAGTTTCACTTTTTGAAATGATTGAGCAAAGAAATTGAACTTTTTCATGACTTTCTAATTTTTTTTAGAAGCACCTGTAATAGATTTTCTTCACTCACTGGTTTCTTGACAGAAACAACTTGACGTATGAAAGGTGCTGGCTTCTTAGCCGAGATCTCCATTGGCCTGAAGTCACAAACACACTCTTCAACAACTTGAATTGTGTGGACTAGAGAAGGCTCAGCAGCCGTCTCTATAAACAGTTTATTTGTTCTTTTTAAAAAAAATTTTTAAAGAGGACAGCTGAACGTAATCTTTAAGATCTTGATGAAAAACAATACAGACCTGTTCTTGTTTAGTCGTTTCTTCTTACGGGCATCTCGACTCTTTTTGTTGCTGTAAGCAACCTCATTGTAAACTTTGGTCCCCACCTGATTCTGCAGCTTTATGATGTCCTCAAAGGGCATGTTGGACAGTTCTGAACAAGATAAACAGTTCATTAAAAAAAACATTATACCGTAATTAGCTTTTATTGAGTTCTCCCTGGAAAAGTAAATAAATAAATAAAATAAAAAATAAACAAAAAAACAATTAGATGTACTGTAAACATAGAATAATGTATTAGAATTTTAAAAATATACACTGCCTGGCCAAAAAAAAGTTGCCACCTGGATTTAACTAAGCAAATAAATAAATAAAATGGTATGGTATGGTAAATAACTGGCTGTGATTATCGTACCCACCACTGCACCCTGTATTCACTGGTTAACTGGACATCATTAACCTCACGCAGACTCTTCCACTGGTAC
The DNA here is from genome assembly GCA_038048925.1 of Garcialebias charrua. Taxonomy (NCBI): domain Eukaryota; kingdom Metazoa; phylum Chordata; class Actinopteri; order Cyprinodontiformes; family Rivulidae; genus Garcialebias; species Garcialebias charrua. Next base: position 25,164 of record JBBPBX010037590.1, on the reverse strand, counting down.
ATTTTCATCTTTAAATCACTTCTTGGTCTGCTGCCCTCATACATCTCCTCCTACATGTCTCTGCGTGAGTGCAGCTACAGTGTGCGCTCTCAGGACATGATTACCTGCAGTGTTCCATCAGTGAGGACTGAACTTGGAAAAAGGGCCTTCTCCTACTCTGCTCTAGCCTGGTTAAAACCAGACCCTTGTCCTTCACTTCGCTTCGTACTAGGGTCTGGACTTTCTCCATTGTGAAACGATTCTTGCTGGAGGCGTTGGCCTCTGCTGAGGAACAAAACCATTGGATCTTAGAAAAATTTTGAACAGGGAAAAGCATTCTGCTCCCTCCCCTCAGAGCCATATGTGGCTGCTCCCCCGTGGTCTGTTAAACTTGACAACTGCTCCGCCTCCTGCAGCTTTTTCTCTCGCTGCCGGCTGCCGCTACATATTCTGTTTATATTAGGGATGCACCGATAAATCGGCCCCGATTTCCTTAATTTGAGGAAATCGGCGATCGGCCGATCGTTAAATGAGAAGCCGATTTTATCCACCGATCGCCGCAAAAGTCTGAAAATCAGCCGCTGTCCCTTTTTTCTCTGCTGTGAGAGAGGGGGTGGGGGGAGGGGGGCGGAGAGGGGGCTGACCATAGATATCTTATATAGACCGCCCACCAGGTCACGTCTGCACATGCGCCCAAGTACACAGTCAACACCATAGATATCTATATATAATGTCTATGGTCAACACAGGCAACCCGGAGCAGCCATGTTGTCTGTTTGGAAGTTCTACTATTTTAAAATGAGCAAAAGATCTCAACTTGTGTAAAGCCGAAGTAAGTCGTGGTGGAGCCACAACCAAAACCTTTAATACAACAACCCTTGTTCGCTATTTAAGAAATCGCCACGCAGCCAAGTGTGCAACGTTTGAAGCGAGCAACCAAGCTAATGCTAAAGCTAGCGCAATCAAAGAGCCAGTCGGTGGTTTTCACAGCTGCTGTTAACTTTTATGAGCAACCAAATGAGCAAAGCTACCACGAGGAAAGTGATGGAGTTTGTGGCATTAGACGACCAGCCCTTTTCAATCGTTGAGGACAAAAGTTTTAGAAGCTTGATGCACGATATTATATGCCGAGGCGGAGATATTTTTCTGATGTTTCAGTACCGGAGATGTTCGGCCACCTTTTGAGAGACACCCGCAACCTGCTAAAAGCTAATCCAAATACTCTCAGCTGTACAACAGACATCTGGACTTCTGATGTAAGTTTAATGTCCATGTTAAGTTTTACTGCACAGTTGATTGACGAACAATTCGAACGTCATCAAATACTCTACACTGTAATCCCAGCCATCACTGCACTCAGCACAGACCGTGGTATGGGTAAAGCCAAAGCTACATTGCTGGAGGCTGTTGTGAGAAGATACCATACCATACCATACCATTTTATTTATAAAGCACTTTAAACAGGAATAAGTCCACACCAAAGTGCTGAACAAACAAACAAGCAACAGGCACCACAGACAATGAAGTACAACACGAAAACATAAAAACACTGCAGATCAAAATAAAACGATCAAAACACCAATCAGCGGGTGTTGAAGGCAACAGAGTAGTAGTGAGTTTTTAACCTGGACTTGAAAACTGAGAAGGAGGGGGCCTGTTTTATGAGCAGCGGTAACTCGTTCCAGAGTCTTGGGCCTACTACAGAGAAAGCCCTGTCACCTCTGCGCTTAAGGCGAGTTTCTGGAACTTTTAAGAGCACCCGATCCTCTGACCTCAAAGCACGTGGAGGGACCGATTTTAATTCTCTCGTGACAGCCTGAGGCATTTCCTCGTAGCGGAGGGAGAGGAGGAGGAGAAGGAGGGAGAAGGGAGCGATCACTTGACTTTTGGCCAAAAAACAAACAAAAGAAAACTCCAGATAAGGGATTAAAGGTTCAGTATGCAGTTTCTGTAGAACTGCAGCAGTTAGAAATATTTTCAACAGGCAAAGCATTCTGATCCCTCCCCCTCAGAGCCATATGTGGCTCTGCCCCCTTGTGGTCTGTTGAATTTCAAATTCAAGCTCTGTTTTTATTGGCTGATTCAAATTCAAGCTCTGTTTTTATTGGCTGGTTACAAACTCTGTTTTTATTGGCTGGAAAATGGCGGGTCACCTTTTCTTTTTAGAAATGCTTATTTACCACCTGGAGAAGCAAGGGGACAATATTTTTTTTAATTTTTTTTCAGAGATTACCTGGCTAACATCAGTCTGTCAGGAGGTAGTGACAGAGTGAAGAAATATGTTCATAAAAAAAGCTACATACTGCAGCTTTAAGAAGGGGAAATTAATACATTTGTGTCACATATAAAACAGTCCTGCATCGCTTTGCATCACTTTGAATGAGAACATGCGGCTGCTCGCTGGCTGCGCTGGGACAGGTGGGGGCGTGGGTTAGGGGCCAAAAACTCCACCCCTTCTGTTCTCTGATTGGTCCGGTCAAAAATCTACCGGAGAAATCGTTGTCTATGGGAGAAGTCCCAGACTGTGCAGTGAAGGGAAATGAGAATTGAGCGGAGCTGCGTAGGAGTGGCAAGGGCCAGGCTAACTCTGCTCCTGCTTCATGGAATATCTTACAAAAAGATCTGAAGCTCTCGACCTTGACCTCTTTAAATGGTTTTAAGAATCTGTTGGAATCCTGGCAAAAACCAATGCAGATATGTTCCTGTCTTTGATTTTATACATCTACCTTATAATGTTTTGCTAGTTTTTTGATACTTTGTTAAAAAAAAAAACTATGTATTTCTCTCTTTTGTTTTTCTCTCTTTTGTTTTTCTATTGTTCATTGTTTAAGGAAATTCTACCATTGCTGTTTATCGTTCTTTAGTTTTAGCAGGTCGCTTTCGTAAATGAGCCCACGAGGCTCAATAAGATTTACCTGACTAAATAAAGGTTGAATGAAAAATAGATACGAGCCTCCTATTGGATAGCTACTGCATGGGTGACTATCTTTCAGCTGGCAACAAGTTACCGGTATTTAACTCCAACTGGTGCAATGAGTTGCTTCTAATAGCTTAAACAACCATGTGGAAAGACACATTATGTGGTCGTGGAAAATGTGTCAATCTTTTTGAGAAGGGTCAAATCACTGGCATGCATCAAGCAGAGAAAACATCTAAGGAGGTTGTAGAAACAAGGTTGTACAAGCCGGATTCCAAAAAAGTTGGGACACTAAACAAATTGCGAATAAAAACTGAATGCAATGATGTGGAGATGGCAAATGTAAATATTTTATTCGTAATAGAACATAGATGACAGATCAAAAGTTTAATCTGAGTAAATGTAACATTTTAAAGGAAAAATATGTTGATTCAAAATTTCAGTGTCAACAAATCCCAAAAAAGTTGGGACAAGTAGCAATAAGTGGCTGGAAAAAGGAAATTGAGCATATAACGAACAGCTGGAAGACCAATTAACACTAATTAGGTCAATTGACAACATGATTGGGTATAAAAAGAGCTTCTCAGAGTGTCAGTGTCTCTCAGAAGCCAAGATGGTAAGAGGATCACCAATTCCACCATTGTTGTGCAGAAAGATAGTGCAGCAATACCAGAATGGTGTTACCCAGCATAAAATAGCAAAGACTTTTAAGTTATCATCATCAACCGTGCATAACATCATCAAAAGATTCAGAGAATCTGGAACAATCGCTGTGCGTAAGGGTCAAGGCCGTAAAACTCTACTGGATGCTCATGATCTCCGGACCCTTAAACGTCACTGCACCTCAAACAGGAATGCCACTGTCAAGGAAATAACAGAATGGGCTCAGGAATACTTCCAGAAAGCATCGTCAGTGAACACAATCCACCATGCCATCCGCCGTTGCCAGCTGAAACTCTACAGTGCAAAGAGGAAGCCGTTTTAAGCAAGCTCCACAAGCTCAGACGTTTGCACTGGGCCAGGGGTCATTTAAAATAGAGTGTGGCAAAATGGAAGACTGTTCTATGGTCAGACGAGTCACGATTTGAAGTTATTTATGGAACGAAGAAATCATCTCCTGTTAAGAAGGAGGCAGAGCACCTCTTGTTTCTAAAACTATATCTTGTCCCGGTGTGACAAACTCCGCATTGTTTTGACTGAAGCCGCATACATACCGTATTTTTCGGATTATAGGTCGCACCTTTTCATGGTTTTTTCAAGGCCTGCGACCTATACACCGGTGCAACCTATTTATGGATTTTTTTCCATATTTTTAGACCAATTTTTGACTGAGTTGTGGCACTTTTTCACTTTTGGGTGCAGTACCACTTTTGGCCACCAGGGGGCAGTACAGTTTGCAGTACCACTTTCGGCCGCTAGGGGGCAGTACAGTTTGCAGTACCACTTTTGGCCGCTAGGGGCGCAGTGCAGTACCAGTTTCGGCCGCTATGGGCGCTAAAGAGACCTGTAATCTGTTTACCGGTACAGTACCTGCAGACGTGCCGGGGGGCGTTACCTGTTTGTGTATTGAGAATAAAAGCCCATCACCCCGGCGCCATCTCTGTGGGGGAGTAGGACAGATGCAGCAACAGCGAACAACACGAAAACAACAAAGAACAACGAGACAACAGCAGCCATGCCTCCAAAAAGAAAGTCATACACGGCCGATTTTAAATTGGACGTGGTGAAATTCGCCGTGGTTCACGGGAACCGAGCCGCTGACCGCCAGTACGGGGTCAGTGAGAAGGTGATCCGGGGCTGGAGGAAGTCCGAGGCGGTGATCCAGGCCATGAAGAGGACCAAGCGGGCGAACAGGGGCAGGCGAGCCAGGTGGCCAGAACTTGAGGACAGAGTGAGGGCTTGGGTTCTCTCGGAGCGCGCGTGTGAGAGAGGGGTCTCCACCGTCCAGCTGCGCCTCCATGCCATCTCTGTCTCCAAGGACCTGGGCATCACGGATAGGGATGGGAACCGAGAACCGGTTCTGTTAGAGAACCGGTTCTTAAAAGTCCAATTCCATGGAATTGTAGGATGCTTGTCTTAACGATTCAGCTTATCGGTTCTGCAGACTCCTGGTGGTGACGTATTTAAGCGCTGACATCACAGACATGCGCCGCGCCCGAAAAAAATAAATATTTCTTAGCTGACTTCATAGCAGACGTCCTTCTGAGCTTAACGAAATGTTCAAATCAGCTGGATTTAAAAAAAAAAAAGTTCGCGGAATTTTAGGCAGGCGCCAGGCGGGTCAAACCGGACGCTTTCTTTCTTTAAATTTAGCTAAATAAACGCTTAAAAAATATATTTCTTAGCTGACTTAATAGTAGACGTACTCTTGAGTTTAACGAAATGTTCAAATAAGCTGGATTTTTAAAAAAAAGTTCGCTGATTTTTATGCAGGCGCCAGGCGGGTCAAACCGGACGCTTTGTTTCTTTAAATTTAGCTAAATAAACGCTTAAAAATATATTTCTTACCTCACTATAGCAGACGGGCTCCTGAGCTGAACCAAATGTGAAATCAGCTGGATTTAAAAATCCGCGGTGTGGTTTATGAGTGGTATCTTGCAAACAAAAACAGCTACATCCACAGCAGGGAGCGGGCAGCGACAGAGTCAGTCCGACCAAAGGAGGCTTTTTTCGAACACAGCAAGTAGAAACTTCTGGAAGTGGCCACTCTTCCTCTTCACTCTCTGAGTCCTCTGCTGGCTGCTGCCTACAGCGCCTCTATAGCGGCCGAAACTGGTACTGCACCATTTTCGCCAAAAATGAAAAACGAAGAATCAGAGCGAAAAATGAGTCTAAAAATATGGGAAAATATCCATAAATAAATTCTTTATGAACACAAATGGTTTACTATATTTTATTACCCAAATGAGAATTGATAACAGAATTGATAAGGAATCGAATCGATAAATGACATCGATAAAGGCATCGATATTGATAATTTCTTATCAATTCCCATCCCTAATCACGGAGTTCCAAGGTGGTCCGAGCTGGTGCTTCAGGTTCATGAAGCGCAATGACCTCTCCATCAGGGCCCGGACCACCATGTCCTAGAAGCTCCCCGCTGACTACCAGGAGAAACTGGACACCTTCCGTGCCTTCGTGAGCCGACAGGTAAGCTAACATGGTTTTTTTTGTGTGTTACACGTACCTGTATCTTGCTAAATTTTAATAGATTAATTTAATATAAAATCGCGCGATCACAGCGAGTTTATTGTCAGTGCGCGCGTTTCTTTGTTTAATGTACGAAGATGTCTCCTTCGTGTGTCGCATGGTACCGGTACCGCTAGCTAAGCTAAGCTAACATGTTTTTTTTGTGTGTGTTAAATGTACGGTACCTGTATCTTGCTAAATTTTAATAGATTAATTTAATATAAAATCGCGTGATCACAGCGAGTTTATTGTCAGTGCGCGCGTTTCTTTGTTTAATGTACGAAGATGTCTCCTTCGTGTGTCGCATGGTACCGGTACCGCTAGCTAAGCTAAGCTAACATGTTTTTTTTGTGTGTGTTAAATGTACGGTACCTGTATCTTGCTAAATTTTAATAGATTAATTTAATATAAAATCGCGCGATCACAGCGAGTTTATTGTCAGTGCGCGCGCGTTTCTTTGTTTAATGTACGAAGATGTCTGCCTTCGTGTGTCGCCTGGTACCGCTAGCTAAGCTACCGGTAACATGCTTTTTTTGTGTGTGTGTGTTAAACGTACGGTGCCTGCATCTTGCTAAATTTTAATATATTAATTTAATATAAAATCACGCGCTCATAGTGAGTTTGTGTTGAGTGGGTGCGCGCTTAATTCTTTGTTTACTTTTTTGTGTGTTTAACGCACTTCTTGCTAAATTTTAATATATTAATTTAATAATAATACGGTAATAATAATGAATTGTTTTTATAACGCACGTTTTATTAACAAAAATCTCAAAGTGCTACAAAGTGCAGCTAAAATTACCGGTAAAGGTAAAAAACAAGTGATAAAATCAAGCACTGGTAAGATCAGTGATAAAACAACCAAAAACCATAATAAAATCAATAAAAACAGTGATATCAACTAAGATCGGAGATAAAATCATATGGAGGCAGAGTACGGTACGGTCGCTTAAAAATAAAGGTCTTTAAGCCTTGTTTAAAGTCAACCAGTGACTGTGGAGCACTGGTTTAATAAAAATGTGGACATGTGATGTGGACATGTGATGTGGACATGTGATGTGATGTGATGTTGACAAACAAAGAAACATTTTATGTTGCAGGTCACTTGGTGCGCTCACAGCAGGTCTGTGAGTGCGCGCTCGATTCTTTTAGCCCAACACTAATATCTGCCTTTTGTCTTTCTCACGCCAGGTCCAGACTCATCAGATCACTGGCGGCCATATTATTAATATGGATGAAGTTCCATTGACATTTGACATTCCGCTTGGACGCAGTGTCTCCCAGAAGGGGGAGAAGACCATCAACATCCTCACCACAGGCCATGAGAAGTCCCACTTCACAGTGGTTCTGGCCTGTGGTGCTGACGGCTGCAAACTTCCCCCCATGGTCATCTTCAAGAGGAAGACCATTCCTAAGGAGGACTTCAGCTCCAGGGTGGTGGTGGCTGTGAACCCGAAAGGATGGATGGACGAAGCGATGATGCTCCACTGGATCACCAAGTGCTTCGTCCATCGTCCTGACGGGTTCTTCAGGACCAAGAAGGCTCTCCTCGTCATGGACAGCATGCGTGCCCACATCACGGACGCCATGAAGTCCAAGGTCAAGACCCTCAACACTGTGCCCACAATCATCCCAGGGGGGCTGACGAAACTCTTGCAACCACTTGACATCTCGGTCAACAGGAGTTTCAAGGCCTCCCTGAGGAAGTTGTGGGAGCAATGGATGATAAGTGGAGAGCACAGCTTCACAGCGACGGGGAGGATGCGGCACGCCACTTTCGCCCAGGCGATTGAGTGGGTGGCCAAGGCCTGGGCATCAGTTACCACCCGCACCATCAAGGCTGGATTCAGGAAGGCGGGAATCCAGCCTGCTGGAGCTGGTGCTGAGACAAGCAGTGATGAGGAGGAGGAGGAGCAGCCTCAGCCTGCTGGAGCTGGTGCTGAGGCGAGCAGTGATGATGATGAGGAGGATGAGGAGGATGAGGACCTAGACCTCTCACCACTAGCAGGCTGGATCCAACACTGGCAGAGCTTTTCCAAAGCGACACAGAGGATGAGGAGTTTTTGGGCTTTGAGTGAGTTGGTACCGTACTGTAAATAATTTGTAAATATTGTAAATAAACACCACAAAAACATACCGGGTATCTGTTTCAGTCATCTTTATGTGCGGGTGTACAGGTACCGTAGTAATTTCAAAGCTGCTTTATTTAAGGTTTGTGGGTGTACCGGTCAAAGTGCATTTCACTCAGCTGCACCTCCAGATGCTCCAGCTCTCCTACACTGGTTTCCATAGCAACTGCACCTCTGAGCAGATCACCTTCAGCTGCAACTGATTTGTACCGTAATCATTTATTAACAAAAATTAAACTGAGAGACAGTCTTACAAAAAAGGCAGCCAACAAATATTTTTTTGGAGTCTGTAGTTTAATTTTAATGATGTTTGTGGTATTTACATTCTGAAATAAGCTGATTTGTAATCATTTATTAACAAAAATTAAACTGAGACACAGTCTTACAAAAAAGGCAGCCAACAAATTTTTTTTAGGAGTTTCTGTAGTATAATTTTAATGATGTTTGTGGTATTTACATTCTGAAATAGCGGTAAGCTGATTGTTTATACCGTAATCATTTACCGGTATTAACAAAAATTAAACTGAGACACAGTCTTAAAAAAGTCAGCTAACAAATATATTTTTGAGGTGTTTAGCCTGCTAAAATACAAACACCGTACCAATTCATGCAGGTCTGTTCTCTGCATTTCCGGCGCTACGCGTGCTCGTTTTGTTTTCATCAGACAGAACCGGTGGCAGGCGAAACCATCCATCTTCTTCAGCTTATCCGGGGTCGGGTCGCGGGGGTAGCAGCTAAGTAGGGAGGCCCAGACTTCCCTCTCCCCAGCCACTTGGAGCAGCTCCTCCGGGGGAATCCCAAGGCGTTCCCAGGCCAGCCGAGAAACATAGTCCCTCCAGCGCGTCCTGGGTCTTCCTCTGGGTCTCCTCCCGGTGGGACATGCCCGGAACACCTCACCAGGGAGGCGTCCAGGAGGCATCCTAACCAGATGCCCGAGCCACCTCAACTGGCTCCTCTCGATGTGGAGAAGCAGCGGCTCTACTCCGAGTCCCTCCCGGATGACTGAGCTTCTCACCCTATCTCTAAGGGAGAGTCCAGCCACCCTGCGGAGAAAACTCATTTCAGCCGCTTGTATCCGAGATCTTGTTCTTTCGGTCATAACCCAAAGCTCATGACCATAGATGAGGGTGGGAACGTAGATCGATCGGTAAATTGAGAGCTTTGCCTTTTGACTCAGCTCTCTCTTCACCACGACAGACCGGTACAGCGCCCGCTTCACTGCGGACGCTGCACCTATCCGCCTATCGATCTCACGCTCCAGTTTTCCCTCATTCGTGAACAAGATCCCGAGATACTTAAACTCCTCCACTTGGGGCAGGACCTCCTCCCCGACCCGGAGAGGGCATGCTACCCTTTTCCGGCTCAAGACCATGGCCTCGGATTTGGAGGAACTGATCCTCATCCCGGCCGCATCACACTCGGCTGCAAACCGCTCCAGTGAAAGTTGTAAATCACGAACTGATGAAGCCAGTAGGACCACATCATCTGCAAAAAACAGAGAAGCGATTCTAAGGTCACCAAAACGGATCCTCTCAACACCTTGGCTGCGCCTAGAAATTCTGTCCATAAAAGTTATGAACAGAATCGGTGACAAAGGGCAACCTTGGCGGAGTCCAACTCTCACCGGAAACGAGCCTGACTTACTGCCGGCAATGCGGACCAAGCTCTGACACCGGTCGTACAGGGACCTAACAGCCCTTATCAAAGGGCCTGGTACCCCATACTCCCGGAGTACCCCCCACAGAACCCCCCGAGGGACGCGGTCGAATGCCTTCTCCAAGTCCACAAAGCACATGTAAACTGGTTGGGCAAACTCCCACGCACCCTCCAGGACCCTGTTGAGGGTGTAGAGCTGGTCCAGTGTTCCACGACCAGGACGAAAACCACACTGCTCCTCCTGAATCCGAGGTTCGACTATCCGACGGACCCTCCTCTCCAGAACCCCTGAATAGACCTTACCAGGGAGGCTTAAGAGTGTGATCCCCCTATAGTTGGAACACACCCTACGGTCCCCCTTTTTGAATAGGGGAACCACCACCCCAGTCTGCCAATCCAAGGGAACTGCCCCCGATGTCCACGCGATATTGCAGAGTCGCGTAAGCCAACACAACCCTACAACATCCAGAGCCCTAAGGAACTCCGGGCGAATCTCATCCACCCCCGGAGCCTTGCCACCGCAGAGCTTTTTAACCACCTCGGCGACCTCAGCACCAGAGATCGGAGAACCCGACCCAAAGTCCCCAGGCTCCGCTTCCTCAGTGGAAGACGTGCCAGTAGGATTGAGGAGGTCTTCGAAGTATTCCGCCCACCGACTCACAACATCCCGAGTTGAGGTCAGCAGCACGCCACCCCACCATAAATGGTGTTGGTCTCGTACCTCTTTCCCCCCCTGAGACGCCGGATGGTGGACCAGAATCGCCTCGAAGCCGTACGGAAGTCATTCTCCATGGCCTCTCCGAACTCCTCCCACGCCCGAGTTTTTGCCTCAGCAACCACCCGAGCCGCATGCCGCTTGGACTGCCGGTACCTATCAGCTGCTTCCGGGGTCCCACAAGCCAAAAAGGCCCAATAGGACTCCTTCTTCAGCCTGACAGCATCCCTCACTGCCGGTGTCCACCACCGGGTTCGAGGGTTGCCACCACGACAGGCACCAACAACCTTGCGGCCACAGCTCCGATAAGCTGCCTCGACAATAGAGGCGCGGAACACGGCCCACTCGGACTCCATGTCCCCCGCCTCCCTCGGAACGTGTTCAAAGCTCTCCCGGAGGTGGGAGTTAAAGCTCCGTCTTACGGGAGACTCTGCCAGACGTTCCCAGCAGACCCTCACAATACGTTTGGGTCTGCCAGGTCTGACCGGCATCCTCCCCCACCATCGGAGCCAACTCACCACCAGGTAGTGGTCAGTTGACAGCTCCGCCCCTCTCTTCACCCGAGTGTCCAAGACATGCGGCCGCAGATCAGATGAGACGACAACAAAGTCGATCATCGAACTGCGACCTAGGGTGTCCTGGTGCCAAGAGCACATATGGACACCCTTATGCTTAAACATGGTGTTCGTTATGGACAATCCATGACGAGCACAGAAGTCCAATAACAGAACACCACTCTGGTTCAGATCAGGGGGGCCGTTCCTCCCAACCACACCCCTCCAGGTCTCACTGTCATTGCCCACGTGAGCGTTGAAGTCCCCCAGTAGAACAAGGGAGTCCCCAGGAGGCGCACTCTCCAATACCCCCTCCAAGGACTCCAAAAAGGGTGGGTAGTCTGAGCTGCCGTTTGGTGCATAGGCACAAACAACAGTCAGAGCCCGTCCCCCCACACGTAGGCGAAGGGAGGCTACCCTCTCGTTCACCGGGGTGAACCCCAACGTACAGGCACCAAGATGGGGGGCAACCAGTATGCCCACTCCTGCTCGGCGCCTCTCACCAGGGGCAACTCCAGAGTGGAAGAGTGTCCAACCCCTCTCAAGGAAACTGGTTCCAGAGCCAGAGCCATGCGTTGAGGTGAGTCCGACTATTTCTAGTCGGAAACTCTCAACCTCACACACTAGCTCAGGCTCCTTCCCCACCAGAGAGGTGACATTCCATGTCCCAATGGCCAGCTTCTGTAGCCGAGGATCAGACCGCCAGGGTCCCCGCCCTCGGCCACCACCCATCTCACATTGCACCCGACCCCTTTGGCCCCTCCCACAGGTGGTGAGCCCATGGGAAGGGGGACCCACGTCTCCTCTTCGGGCTGTGCCCGGCCGGGCTCCATGGGTAAAAGCCCGGCCACCAGGCGCTCGCCAGCGTGCCCCACCTCCGGGCCTGGCTCCAGAGTGGGGCCCCGGTGACCCGCGTCCGGGCGAGGGAAAACTTAGTCCATTTATTTCACTCATCATAGGGGTTTTTGGGCTGCACTTTGTCTGGTCCCTCACCTAGGACCTGTCTGCCTTGGGTGACCCTACTAAGGGCATGAAGCCCCTGACAGCATAGCTCCTAGGATCATTGGGACACTCAAACCCCTCCACCACGGTAAGGTGGCAGCCCAGGGAGCCCAGCAGGCGAAACAAATTTTTAAATCCAGCTTATTTCACAATTACGTTCAGTCTTTAAAAAAGTCAGCTAACAAATATATTTTTGAGGTGTTTGGCCTGCTAAAATACAAACACCGTACCAATTCATGCAGGTCTGTTCTCTGTTCACTGCAACTGCATTTCCGGTGCTGCGCGTGCACGTTTGGTTTCATCAGACGTACCGGTAGCTGGCGAAACAATTTTTTTAATCCAGCTCATTTCACAATTACTTTCGGTCTTTAAAAAAGTCAGCTAACAAATATATTTTTGAGGCGTGCTAAAATACAAACACCGTACCAAATCATGCAGGTCTGTTCGCTGCATTTCCGGCGTTGCGCGTGCTCGTTTTGTTTTCATCAGACTTACCGGTAACTAGCGAAACAAATTTTTAAATCCAGCTCATTTCACAATTACGTTAATTTATTAAAGAAAAGTTTAGCTCAGACACATATTTGCTATAATTTTTATCCAACAAATAATTGTTTTAAAGTGGTAATCTTCTTAAATGCCTTGCTGTGCGCTCCTTGCAACAGAGCTAAACACTCGGTCCACATTTCCTGGTTGACTCAGCGGTGACGCGGCGCGTCAGCGGTGACGTAGGTGCGACCTATATTCCGGTGCGACCTATTTATGGATTTTTTCCAATTTTTTGGCAATAACTGAACACTGCGACCTATATTCCGATGTGACCTATAATCCGGAAAATACGGTACATGCTTGCTTTTCTAAGACCTGCCTTCCTGTTAGTAATTGGTCAAAACAACGTGAGCTTCAATGTGATTGGATGTAATCGCTGTCCATCAATCAAAGTTAAGTTGAGGTGGACCGTTTGGTCAAAAGGTCTGGGTCACGGCGCACGAAATTAAGACCTCTTCAAAAAAAAAAAAAAGTCTTCAACACAATAATTCAGCAAATTTAAGACTTTTTTAGGCCTAAAATCGAGATTTTGACATTTTAGACTTTTTTTTTTTAGACTTTTCTGACATCCTTTCCATCAACGATTTTAGTTTTGCAACGACAGCACTTAAATGGGGAGTTCCACAGGGGTCCATCCTGGGTCCTCTCCTATTCTCCATATACCTGCTGCCACTTGGTGCTATTTTCTGGAAACACAACATACCTTTCCACTACGCCGATGACTGTCAAATTTACTTCTCCCTAAGACACAATGGTACATGCTCTATTCAACCTCTGCTCGACTGCCTGGCTGACATCAGGGACTGGATGGCTTTAAATTTCCTAAGTTTCAATGAAAAGAAGTCAGAAGCCATGTTGTTCCCTCCCAACGACACAATCACAAACCACTAGGGATGTAACGGTACACGTGGGTGTACCGAACCGTTTCGGTACGGCACGTTCAGTTCGGTCCACCTACGTACCGTTTCGGTTATTTTTTTCACTCATTGAACGTTATTAACAGGGGAATATATGCACCGCGGAACTAAATTTCCTGGGCGCGTTTCAGCACGGCGCTATATCTTGCAGCATGCGCAGCATTTAGTCGTTAGCATCTCGTGTGCGGTCTCCTGTTTGGGAACGTTATGGCTTTCTTGTTAAAAGACTAGCGCAAATCCTCAGCTGTGTGTGGACGTTGTTTCATGAAGAATGGCTCTGCAGCAGCAACACGTCTAACTTGAACGCGCTTGAAACTACGTCATCGGAATGTGAACGAAGAAAAGCAGCTGTTACAGAAACACCGCTAACAGCAGCTGCATTTAAACAACTTCATCAGGTAAATCAGATCGGTCCAGATCAATAACACAAACTATGAGTTTTTAAATCTCTGAATCTAAGTCTGAATGTTGTTTATATGTTTTAGGCTTTAAAGTTATTGAGCGTCGCTACGAACATCCATCACACAAAAAGTTCAGAACTTTATGAACTACATGAAAAAACTAAAACTGATATCGTCAACAAGCCCTGGAGCTGATTAAAGCCCTGCCCTAATGATGACCGAGAGAGTCAACCGTTCAAGAAGAGGTATTGTTCTTTTATTATGATCTAATTAATCTTTTTTATTTAAAATCATAATCTTATTAACTTTATTTTATTTTTTTATCTCTTTATGTTTTATTTCCAGGCTGGGACAGAG
>JBBPBX010037589.1:7092-23245 GCA_038048925.1 Garcialebias charrua | reverse complement strand
AAAAAAAAAAAGAGAACGGTTTTGTACCACGCTGGCCCCCATGCTGGTCTGACCGCTCCCGAGCCACGGCATGGACGCAGAGACTGCCATCTGAGGTGGAGCAAAGGAAACAGAGCTCGCCTGGGCAATGTTGGTTTGAGAGGAACGAGGGTCGATGTCGTCCGAGCTGGAAAATAAAAACAGCTAGAGTTTCATCTGCTTAGTTTAAGACACAGAAAAGAAAAAAAACTTGGTGAGACTCAGACCTTCGAGACTCCTTATCAAAGTCTTCTATCCAAGTGTAGGGCTGGACAGCCACTAACGTGGAGACATCCACCTCCTGGACGTCGTGGGTGGAGGCCAACACGATCTCGTTGGAGTTTGCCTTTGAAGAATTAGGAAAGTGGCTGTGAGGATATGTTCTCAAACTCTTCCAAAATAAATAATGTGGTCCCCTTCCAGCCCATAGAATTAAAGCTTAATTTACTTTGCAAAGTGAAGGGATGATCAAATGATGGTTTATGCTTAATCTGACTCATTTAAGCAGATTCTGACATTTGATAATAATAATAATAATAATTTGTCACATTTGTCATCTGTGTATGTTCCCATACTTGACAGACGAAATTGGTCTTCTGCATTTAACCCAACCACCACCAGGTGGTGCAGTGAGCAGCGTAGTCGCGCTCGGGGAGCTGGGAAAATAGATGTGCACTCATAGACATCCCAGGATGGTGTGCCGTGGCCGATGTGGACTCTGATCAGTTTTTTGTTGATTCTGACTCAACTGATGAGGACTCTGACCTGTTTTCTGTTGATTTTGACCTGTCACATGGACTGAACTGTTTTTTGTTGATTCTAACCTGTTTCACGTTGATTCTGACCTGTCTAATGTAGACTCTGACCTGTTTTCCATTGATTCTGACATGTGTGCTGTGGACTCTGACCTGTTTTCTGTTGATTCTGATGTGTGTGATGTGTAGTCGGATCTGTTTTCTGTTGATTCTGACCTGTCTGATCTGGACTCTGACCTGTTTTCCATTGATTCTGACCTGTCAGATGTGGACTCTGACCTGTTTTCCATTGATTCTGACATGTGTGCTGTGGACTCTGACCTGTTTTCTGTTGATTCTGATGTGTGTGATGTGTAGTCGGATCTGTTTTCTGTTGATTCTGACCAGTCTGATCTGGACTCTGACCTGTTTTCCATTGATTCTGACCTGTCAGATGTGGACTCTGACCTGTTTTCTGTTTATTCTGATGTGTGTGATGTGGATTCTGACCTGTTTTTTGTTGATTCTGACGTGTGATGTGGACTCTGACCTGTTTTCCGTTGATTCCGACATATGTGATGTGGACTCTGACCTGTTTTCTGTTGATTCCGACTTGTGTGATGTGGAGTCTGATCTGTTTCTGTTGATTCTGACGTGTGTGATGTGGGCTCTGACCTGTTTTCTGTTGAGTCTGACATGTGTGATGTGGACTCTGACATGTTTTCTGTTGATTCTGACCCGTCTGATGTGGACTCTGACCTGATTTCTGTTGATTCTGACATGTGTGATGTGGACTCTGATCTGCTTTCTGTTGATTCTGACGTGTGTGATGTGGGCTCTGACCTGTTTTCCATGGATTCTGACATGTGTGATGTGGAGGTTCATCCGATTTCTGTTGATTCTATGTGTGATATGGACTCTGACCTGTTTTCCGTTGATTCTGACCTGTCTGATCTGGAAACTGACCTGTTTTCCATTGATTCCGAACTATTTCACGTTAATTCTGACATGTGTGATGTGAACTCTTAACTGCTTTCTGTTGATTCTGACATGTGTACCGTAATGTGGTCTCTGATCGTTTTTTTGTTGATTCTGACGTGTGTGATGTGGACTCTGACCTGTTTTCCGTTGATTCTGACATATGTATGTGGACTCTGACCGGTTTTCTGTTGATTCTGACTAATGTGATGTGGACTCTGACCTGTTTTATGTTGATTCTGACTTGTGTGATGTGGAGTCTGATCTGTTTCTGTTGATTCTGACCTGTCTGATGTGGACTCTGACCTGTTTTCTGTTGAGTCGGACATGTGTGATGTGGAGGTTCATCTGTTTTCTGTTGATTCTATGTGTGATGTGGACTCTGACCTGTTTTCCGTTGATTCTGACATGTGTGATGTGGACTCTGATCTGCTTTCTGTTGATTCTGACATGTGTGATGTGGAGGTTCATCTGTTTTCTGTTGATTCTATGTGTGATGTGGACTCTGACCTGTTTTCCGTTGATTCTGACCTGTCTGATCTGGAAACTGACCTGTTTTCCATTGATTCCAAACTATTTCACGTTAATTCTGACATGTGTGATGTGAACTCTGATCTGCTTTCTGTTGATTCTGACATGTGTACCGTAATGTGGTCTCTGACCTGTTTTCTGTTGATTCTGACAGGTGTGATGTGGACTCTGATCTGCTTTCTGTTGATTCTGACGTGTGTGATGTGGACTCTGACCTGTTTTCCATTGATTCTGACATGTGTGATGTGGAGGTTCATCTGTTTTCTGTTGATTCTATGTGTGATGTGGACTCTGACCTGTTTTCTGTTGATTCTGACCTGTCTGATCTGGAAACTGACCTGTTTTCCATTGATTATGAACTATTTCACGTTAATTCTGACATGTGTGATGTGAACTCTGATCTGCTTTCTGTTGATTCTGACATGTGTACCGTAATGTGGTCTCTGATCTGTTTTTTGTTGATTCTGACTTGTGTGATGTGGAGTCTGATCTGCTTTCTGTTGATTCTGACGTGTGTGATGTGGACTCTGACCTGTTTTCCATTGATTCTGACATGTGTGATGGTGAGGTTCATCTGTTTTCTGTTGACTCTATGTGTGATGTGGATTCTGACCTGTTTTCTGTTGATTCTGACCAGTCTGATCTGGACTCTGACCTGTTTTCCATTGATTCCGAACTATTTCACATTAATTCTGACATGTGTGATGTGAACTCAGAATCAACAGTGATCTGCTTTCTGTTGATTCTGACATGTGTAATGCGGTCTCTGATCTGCTTTCTGTTGATTCTGACATGTGTGATGTGGACTCTGACCTGTTTTCCATTGATTCTGACATGTGTGATGTGGAGGTTCATCTGTTTTCTGTTGATTCTATGTGTGATGTGGACTCTGACCTGTTTTCTGTTGATTCTGACCTGTCTGATCTGGAAACTGACCTGTTTTCCATTGATTATGAACTATTTCACGTTAATTCTGACATGTGTGATGTGAACTCTGATCTGCTTTCTGTTGATTCTGACATGTGTACCGTAATGTGGTCTCTGATCTGTTTTTTGTTGATTCTGACTTGTGTGATGTGGAGTCTGATCTGCTTTCTGTTGATTCTGACGTGTGTGATGTGGACTCTGACCTGTTTTCCATTGATTCTGACATGTGTGATGGTGAGGTTCATCTGTTTTCTGTTGACTCTATGTGTGATGTGGATTCTGACCTGTTTTCTGTTGATTCTGACCAGTCTGATCTGGACTCTGACCTGTTTTCCATTGATTCCGAACTATTTCACATTAATTCTGACATGTGTGATGTGAACTCAGAATCAACAGTGATCTGCTTTCTGTTGATTCTGACATGTGTAATGCGGTCTCTGATCTGCTTTCTGTTGATTCTGACATGTGTGATGTGGACTCTGACCTGTTTTCCGTTGATTCTGACCTGTGTGATGTGGAGACTGTTCTGTTTTCTATTGATTCCGACCTGTTTTCTGTTGATTCTGACATGTGTGATGTGGACTCTTACCTGTTTTCTGTTGATTCTGACATGTGTGCTGTTGTGGTTCATCTTTTTTTTGTTGATTCTATGTGTGATGTGGACTCTGACCTGTTTTCTGTTGATTCTGACCTGTGTATGTGGACTCTGACCTGTTTTCTGTTGATTTTGACTAATTTGATGTGGACTCTGATCTGTTTTCTGTTGATTCTGACTTGTGTGATGTGGAGTCTGATCTGTTTTTTGTTGATTCTGATTTGACTCTGATCTGTTTTCTGTTGATTCTGATGTGTGATGTGGTGTTTGATCTGTTTTCTGTTGATTCTATGTGTGATGTGGAGTCTGATCTGTTTTTTGTTGATTCTGACATGTGTGATGTGGTCTCTGATCTGCTTTCTGTTGATTCTGACATGTGTGATGTGGACTCTGACCTGTTTTCCATTGATTCTGACATGTGTGATGTGGAGTCTGATCTGTTTTTTGTTGATTCTGACATGTGTAATGTGGTCTCTGATCTGCTTTCTGTTGATTCTGACATGTGTGATGTGGACTCTGACCTGTTTTCCATTGATTCTGACATGTGTGATGTGGAGTCTGATCTGTTTTTTGTTGATTCTGACATGTGTAATGTGGTCTCTGATCTGCTTTTTGTTGATTCTGACCTGTTTCACATTGATTCTGATCCGTTTCACATTGAT
This sequence comes from Garcialebias charrua, assembly GCA_038048925.1. Lineage (NCBI taxonomy): Eukaryota > Metazoa > Chordata > Actinopteri > Cyprinodontiformes > Rivulidae > Garcialebias > Garcialebias charrua. Next base: position 18,800 of record JBBPBX010037589.1, on the reverse strand, counting down.
TCTGACATGTTTGATGTGGACTTTGACCTGTCTGATGTGAACTCTGAACTTTTTTTACGTTGATTCTGACTCGTTTGATGTGGACCCCTACCTGCTTTTGCTGTTTCTGATCCGTTTCTCGTTGATTCTGGCTTTTAACTCATGTTTGGTTTGAGTTCCAGCTGTACCTCTGTGATTGTTATTCACTTGTAGTTTGTTCTTAACCTGCTTTATTATAATGTACTTGCATTTTTAATGTTTGATCTTTCATTTATTTTATTGCTGATTTCTTGTTTGGGATGCATTTTGGTCAACAATGTTGTTTTTAAATGTGTTATATAAATACAATTTGACACTGACATTGATTCTGACACATTTTACATGGATTCTGACTCGTTTTACATTTATTTTGGAATGCTTTATGTAATTGTGACATTTTACATTGATTCTGGCTCAATTTTAGTTGATTCTCACTTGTTTTAAGTTGATTCTGATATGTTTCACATTGATTCTTACTCGTTTTATATAGAATTTGGCATGCTTTATTTAACTTGGACTTGTTTTACATTGATTCTTTGACTCGTTTTACATTGATTCTGATTCGTTTTTTGTTGATTTTGACCTGTTTTACATGATTGTGACCGATTTTACGTTGATTCCGACTAGTTTTTTGATGATTCTGACCGGTTTTACATTGATTCTGACTAGTTTTTTGATGATTCTGACCTGTTTTATGTGATTCTGACCGGTTTTACATTGATTCTGATCAGTTACACATTGATTCTGACCTGTTACACATCGATTCTGACCTGTTACACATCGATTCTGACCTGTTACACATCGATTCTGACCTGTTACACATTGATTCTGACCTGTTACACATTGATTCTGACCTGTTACACATTGATTCTGACCTGTTACACATTGATTCTTATGCGTTTTACATAGAATTTGGCATGCTTTATGTAATTTTGACTCATTTTACATTAACTCTGACTATTTCTTGATGATTCTGGCCTGTTTTACATTATTCTGATATGTTTTATGTTCATTCTGACCTGTTTTATGTTGATTTTGACCTATTGCATGCTGATTCTAACTTGTTTTATGTGGATTTTGACCTATTGCATGCTGATTCTGACTTGTTTTATGTGGATTTATTATACCAGTAATTTTTAGTTTGTATCTTTCTAACAATATGCCATCTTTAACAGAGCTCTATTGAAATTTTAAAACAAAGGTTAAATTTAAAAAATCGAAAAATATTTTTTTAAGAAACCTCCAGAAAATCTTAAAATAATAATAATACCAAACTACAAATATTTTTTCAGTTCTTTTAATTCTGTACAAGCTACAACTGACCTTATTGATGGTAAATGCCATAATGATATCAGACTCCTTGTGGATGATCTTAGCCTTTCCTCCAGGGTAGCCCAGATCTGCCTCAACCTGAACAACAAACAACAACAAAAACATGAGTGAATTAAAGCTGAGAAGAGACAGTGCAAGGGTTTGAAGTGAAAAGATTATTGCTTAGACGATTATTAGTACGGTAATCAATATTATTAAATTTTTTTTTGGCAAACAGTTGCTTTGGAGCATCAAGTTGTTTCTAAAAGGATTCTTAGTGAAAAGGTAGAACTAAAGAAAAGAGAGTAATATGATCACAGAGTTACTGTAAATATTGACAGATCTGATTGTAGATGTTCTCAGTGATGGCGCCCTGCACAGTTACAAAAGCCTCCCAGCACCAACACTGAGCATGCAAGTTAGTCCATTTACTGCCGCTTTGGTTTTGGAAGAATCAGTGCAGCTAGAGAGAAGGGAGGAGTGAGACGCAAAGGGTTATCCTCAAGGGTCAGACGGGAGGTAAATGTCTCACTGTCGACAAGTGTCCTGCAGGAAATGATTAAATGTTAAGCCTCAGAGTCCAGAGATTTCATGCCAACAAACAAATAAACAAACAAACAAACAGAGAAGTCACCGTGTGGCCAAGCTGGAGAGGAGGAACCAGTGCTTCACCCAGTTTGGTGCCAACCCTCAAACATTACCTGCCAACCAAAATTGCAGACTACATTTTTCAACACTTCCTGTATTTGCTCCTTCAAGCTTGGCTCTGCAGTGAATCTCTGAAACAGAAGAAGAGACAGGACCCGGGCCTGGGCTGGTACAGAAAACGGTAGTACCTTATAGGGACTGCTAGCTCCGGCTATGCAGTTTGGGTTTACACGGTCCACATGGTTTTCTAAAGACTACACAACACTCAGAGGGAACACAGACACACAACATGGCACAACACAAACACACATGCACAAACAGAAAAATAAAACCATGAAATGAAACATAAATGGAGAGGACTGACGGGACTTCATTGTGTTGTTGTTCAGTAAATTAGACTTTAGACTGAGATTAACTCCAAACAGTTTTTCTAAGTCCTCTTCATTAGAACAGAGATATGAATGTGTCTACTCCCAAAACCTGTTGAATTAACGAGAAACTAACGGCGAGAAATCAATCATGTCACTTTCTCTGTATTTTAACCAGCAGCTGAAGAGACAGTTTTTAATGGGTGGTTGGGTAATGCAATATTCATAAATAGTTGCAGACATCACAGAAGGCAGCAATCTGATTTGTGTTTGATTAAAGATGTCTGAGGAGTCAAAGCAAAGATAATCACAGCAACAAATACAAACCCAACACAGATAGCCCTCACTGAACAACTCTGTGTTAAGACCAGGAGATCTCTGGTTCAAAAGCCCTGAAGTCATCAACGTTTCTAAGAGGGACCGCTATTTACTGGAGCAAATAATCAGATCATAGACCTCAATTCAGTCTTGGGAAAAACAAAGTCCACTGTCCTTCAGTTCTGGAGTTTTGAGACTTAATAAAACTGATCAGGTCTTTCTCAGGTCCGAAAACAATTCTGATCTGACTAATGCACAAAATCTCACATCAGATTCCACCAAGTCGTTATTTATGAAACAAGAGCCGAACTGTTGAAGCTGAGAGTGAAAAACTGCTTCCACGGGATCTCAGAGGCTCAGGAGCTGCTGATGGACTGATCATCAGTGGGAACACCTCTGACGTGGAACATACAGGTGAGCTTTAACACGTCGCCAAGATGGAAAGCCATCAGCAATGACCCCAAAGAAGCAGCTGCTGCTGCCATAAATCTAAAAAAAGGTTGGAGGTGAATTCCAAACCATCTGGAGTCCATCATCCTATAGAGAGAAAGATGATTCACATTTCAGACAGCTGATAGTCTTCACAGCTGATTCACCCTGAAGGTCAGGCTGTACAATGATCACCATCTCATACTCTACAGGCCTCAGTCAGCAGGTCAAAGGTCAAAAGTCATGGCAGCCCGACAGGTTGGGAAAGTTTCATCCGAAGGAGCCAGAAGATTTCTGGACCAGAACCAGACCAGATGACAGATGTTTACCCAGAATGCACTGCAGCAAACAGCTCCTCCCAGCTATCAGCATGGGAGGAGCTGATGGCTTGGGCTCCTGTCAGTCACTGAGTGGACCAGGAACTCTTCTGTAAACTAAAGGGTTCTAGAGTCAAATGTGGGTCCATTTGTCCAACAGCAGAAGCTTGGACCAAACTGGGTCCAACAGAACCATGATCCCAAACACAGCAGCTGATCTACAACAGAAAGGGTCATAAAGAACAGAACCAAGGTTCTGCAAAGGTCCAGTCAGTGTCCAGAACCTCAACCTGACTGAAACGCTGTGGTGGACCTTCAGAGAGCAGAGCAGAACCCAACGATGTAAAGAAGAGTGGGCCAAAATTTGTGTCCAAGATAATATGGTGATGGACATTTTCCCCCATATGACTTTAGAAGTGAGAGGCCTGAGATAAAACACAGGTCAGTTTATTTTGTATCTGTGTATTCTGAGACTTTTAAATCAGGAGTTTTTATTATAGATGCAGTCTGCTGACCTCACTCTGCTTTCTTTTCTTAGTGAAGATGTAACGGATCAGCGTGTCCTGAAGAACTTCCTGTTTGACCAGGAAATGCCAAAGACGTCGAACTGGAAAGGACTGGTGGTTCTTAGTCCTGGAGAAAAGAATGTAAGAGACAAAAATTTAAATAAAGCTTCAAACGAGGTCAGAGTGATTTAAGATTCTGTACAGATTGATGGGCTCACTTGAACGGTGTGTTGTCTGGCTCCAGCATGGCCTTGTGTCTCAGGATGGCGGGTCCGGCTCCTGCGCTCAGGTCAGTGGGGTAGGTGTTGATGTAATTGGGAGGTGGACCATCAAACTTGTTCATCCGCTCCAACAGAAGCTGCTCCCAGTTCTCTAAAGTCTTAAACACAGCGTTGCTGAGAGGAGAAGTGACTGGAAGGTCTGTGATGGAAACACAAAGAAAGAGTTTTACAGTTTTTACAACAAATTGTCCTAAATCAACACAAAGGATCAGTCATGAGAAGAAACAGTTCGCCCTCTGTCTGCAGAGGAGTTACTGGTCACTCAGAGATTGACATGAGTCCAAACCATAAGCCTCCCACACCGTGCTGACAGCTGGGAGGAGCTGTTTGTTGCAATGCATTCTGGGTAAAATCTATCCTCTGGTCTGGTTCTGGTCCAGAAGTCTTGTGGTTCCTTCAGATGAAACTTTCCAAACCCAAGTCATGCAGCCATGTTGTTTTGAGTGAGGGTGTCATAACATTTGACCTGCTGACTGAGGCCTATAGAGTCAGTGCACAGTCTGACCTTCAGGGTGAATCAGCTGTAAAGATTGTCAGCTGTCTGAAATGTTTTTTCATGAGTAAATAATATTTCTCTCTGTAGAACGATGGGCTCCAGATAGTTTGGAAATGATCTTTGACCTATCCCAGATTTATGGGCAGCAAACATTTTTATCTGAGGTCATTGCTGATGTCTTTCCATCCTGGGGTTTTATTAAAACACACGTGTTAAAACATGCTGCAGAGCAGCAGAACCTCCTGATGATGATCATTTAACCAGCAGCTGTTTTTGTTCACTTGAGGTTACATTTGATTTGAATAATTTAGAACCTGATAAAGATCTGATCAGATTGAATGTCCTGAAACCTTGAACTGAAGGAAGTGGACTTTGTTCTTCCCACGGCTGTAGATTCTAAAATATATTTATAAATAGTTTAAATTTAGGGTGGCACGTGGCTCAGTTGGTAGAGCTGCTGCCTCTCAGTGAGCGGGTTACTCTGGTTCAAATCCCAGCTGGGAGGCCTTTCAGGGTGGAGTTTGCATGTTCTCTCCGTGCATGCGTGGGTTTTCTCCAGGTACTCTAGTTTCCTCCCACAAACCAAAAACATGCATGTTAGACTGATTGGTAACTGTAAATTGTCCCTAGGTGTGAGTGAGAGAGTGAAAGGCTGTCTGTCTCATTTGTCTCTATGTGTCCCTGTGATGGACTGAAAGACCTGTCCAGGGTGTCCCCCACCTCTGGACATAGGAACCAGTGATCCCTGTGACCCGGAAAGGATAAAGCAGGTAAAGATCATGGTTGGATGGAAGTTTGAATTTAGATAAAGTTTTAAAAAGTACTTCAGATCAATTGAGCGGTCAGAGCGTACCTGTGAAGTCAAGACCAGTGAGAGGGATGAAGTTCTTGGCGTAGTGATGAGCCAGTTTCACCATGACCAGTCGGAGCAAAGCCCAGCTGAGACAGGACAGACGGGTTTAGACATAAACCACACACATCAGAACCGGGTCAGACATGGAGGATGGACTCTACCTGTAGGAGTTGGGATCAGAATGCTCCGTTATCTGTGTGTCAGAGAGGAAGGCGTCGTCGTCTTCGTCATCCTCAGCTTCACTTTCGTCTGAATCGTACAAGGCGTTGCTGTCCGACAGCGGCAGGAAGGGCTGAGAGGAAGGAACGACAAAAATATGGAAAACTCAACGAGATCAGCAGTTAGAGCGATCAATGACTTTCTGGAGTTTTAGGTGTTCATTTGTCGTCTTACTTTAGCTACAAAATAATCCCACATGCTGAGCTCTGGGGGGATGAACTTCTCCTTGTAGGCGGGTCTCTCTGTGGGCACGGGGGGTGGAGTGGCGGGGGTCTCCTTCACAGATTGCCTAGTAACCAGCATCCTCATGTTGAACCTACGTCTGTAACGATCCACGTCTTCCGCTGGGGGCTGAGGGGGGGTCGCTGGAAGGCGGGACAGGAGCAAAGGGTTCGTGGTAAACGCTGGAACGGTAAACGAGCCGGAGGCTGCACACAAAATGAGGACGAGCGGAGAGTCGTCCTCATTTTCATCTCAAAAACCAGGTAGAAAATACAAATCAAGTCCCAGGCAGAGCTCTGCGTTTGGCCGAACGGCGCTCGACGCGCGCGTTCACCAGCACAGCTCTGCATTCGTTCTCGTGTTAAATGCTCGCGTTTTCGCTCCAAATTCTTGCCGTAATTTGAGCAGCTGCGCGCAGAGCGTTTACCTACGGGACAAACTGAGGTCGCTGATTGGCCATTTGCTGACACGCCTACTGAATTGATTGAGAGGTCGGGTGGGGGAAAAAAAAGGCACGAGCTGGCTCTGGCTGCAGCCGCTGCGGTGTTCTAAACTTTATATGTTAATAAAAATAAAAACAGGGAGCGCTGGTCCTGCAGCCCACAGCCCACCAGGAAATCTGTAGAACCTCACGCAGCCACGTAGGACATGAGTTTACCGTAATTTGCTCGTGACAAATTCATTCATTTCTCATCATTTCAGTCATGGAGTCAACGCGAGGAGGAAGCGATCACTTGACTTTTGGCAAAAAAACACAAGAAAAGTCCAGATCAGGGATGAAGAAGGGGAATTTAATACATTTGTGTCACATACAAAACAGTCCGGCGCCGGGCAGTTTATTGTGCAACAACGCGCCTCGCGTACGCGGTCGTAAAATTTGAGCTTTGCGCGTTCGTGCCCGTGCGGGGCTACGCTTGTGCCTCTGCGTACGTATGGCGTACAGCGGCGTACTGCCTTATGCAGAGCTCTGCCTGGGCCTTCAGGAGAACAGCATCCACACCTGTCAGAAATACCTGCATCAGGTTCTGGGTCTTTACTGACATTAATAAACACGTTTAGGAAAATAAACAATTCAAACACACAAACAAGAAGAATGGACACACGGGGCAAGACACAAACCTGCACCATCATCCTGGGTGACTACCTCTGGCACTGGACCAGACAAAACAACACACAGACCAGAACAGACAGCGGTTAGACACAGATACAACACGGTCCATCACGCAACTCAATCAGAACATGACTGATGTACTGAGAGGAGCTAAATGCACACAGAACCACACGAGCACAGACGAAGAGGAGCATTTATCTAAAATAAGTGCCCATCAGCTTTAATTGAGTATCCTTAGAAGAAGCCGTGTGTTTGTGGCAGGAAAGTGAGAGTGCAGCTTCACCAAGTGATTCCCTTCAACAGTGTGACGTTTGAGGTGGACCCGGCTCAAAAGCAGCTCTTCAAAAGCCTCTCGGCCTTGCCAAGAGCCGCTTCAGACATGACAGAGTGGTGCTATCTGAATGCCAGCTCCTATCTTCACCGCACGCAAAAGAAACTTGAGCACTGAGTACTCCAGCCTCGTGATTATGGGTGAACACTGTCACGTTCTGTCAATACATTTTCATGAAAGTGCAACTCTGGATATCACTAATGTACAAATTTTAAAAGCTGAATCAATGTGAAAACTTTAACTTCACTACAACTTACCGACAATCACTTCATTTTTAACTTTTTATTCTACGGCCTTAATGTAGAAAAAGTTGGGCCGTTGTGTAAAACGGGCATAAAAAATTTAATGATTCGCAAATTAAATAAACGCTTATTCATAATAGAAACTATTAAACTAATGAAATGTTTAAACCTTTTAGAAAAAATAAGGGAAATATGATGTCAGCAACTCGTCTGAAAGAGTTGTTCAGGAGTAACTAAAGAGTCAGAGGTCTGGATCAGAACCAGGAGGAACATTTAATCACTGATGAGGTGAATTATCAGCAGGTCAGTCAGAGACTGTTAGAAGTAAAGATGGGCACAGGTTCAGCACTCTGTCTAAAAGTAGAGGAACAATTTCAGAATAAAGCTCCTGAATGAATTTCAGAATAAAAGTTCCTGAAGACAGACTTTAATCTCCATCATCTCCACTTCATAATCTGATCCACAGATTAGAAGAATCTGTAGAAATTTGAGCTCAAAGAACGAGGCCCTCAGTGACCACTGAATTAAACCAGGTCTGGTTCTGTTCACAGATGTGAACACCATCCAGAACCGCTGCCGTCTTCTCTGGACCAGAGCTCATTTCAAATGGACTGAGGTGAAGTCCAGAACTGTTCTGAGAAATGAGATTTTCATTAATGAAAAGTGCGTTATAAATTAAATTATTACCGGTATTATTATTATTGTTCTGTGGTCAGACGGGTCCAAATCTGAAGTTCTGTTTGGAAACCACGGACACCAAGGCCTCCGGACTAAAGAGGAGAGGGACCATCACGTCTGGTATCTGCTCACAGGTCTAAAGCCTGCCTCTCTGATGGTATGGGGGTGCATTAGTGCCTCTGGTATGAGCAGCTGACACACCTGGAAAGACTCCATCAATGCAGGAAAACAGCTGCAGGTTTTAGAACATCTGCTCCATCCAGCAGAGAAGATCCAGGACTGAAGGACAGCTAGAGTTCTACCATCAGACCAGAATGGGACAAGACCTCAAACAACTGGTCTCCTCAGGTCCTGGGGCCTCATGTATCAACCATGCGTGCGCACAAAAACATTGCGCACGTCACTTTCCACGCAAAGTGGCGTATGTATCAAATCTGATATGAACGGGAATATCTGCGCATCCACGTACAAATCCACGGCTGCTCCCCTGCTTGCGTACGCACGTTTCTGTGGTTATTGTTCCTTTGGCGACACTTACAGGTTATTCAGAGAAACTGTGTCCATGATATGAAAATAATCATAAATCCCACCAAACACACATGATTAACAATTATTACATCCACATGGACGCAATTAGATGAGTGGATATAAAAGCATGCGCCAAATAGTGGCAACGATATTGACAACAATGAGATGTGATTTCTTTAAATAAGAAGTTAACCAAGCTGTACCAACACGCCTACGTTTAGGTCAGTGTGTAGCGCGGTTGCCTTTAGTTCCAAAGGTCATGAGTTCGAATCTCGCATGGTACAACGTTTCTCTTTTTTTTTTTCGTTCCAGATTTAAATACACATGAAAACTATTTACAAAACAAGAAATCGTCTGCTTCCTTTCATTTCATGTATTGTTCTATTTCTTGTTGTTTTATTAAATAGTTTTCCTGTGTTCTTTAAATCTGGAATGAAAAAAAAAAACGTTGTACCAAGGGGGAGTCGATCTCACGACCTTTGGGACGAAGGGCGGGCGCGCTCACCACTAACCTATACAGGCATGTTAGAGCAGATGGGTCAACTTCTTGTTTAAAAGTGGATGGTATGTTTTGCGCTAGGCGTGCCGAATAAAACCTTTTTCCGTGCTTCTCTGCCTCACTCAGAAGTGATTCCTGTTCACAGTCCGTGAAGTTCCTCTTTTTTCCACGTTCCGACATGATTTGCAATGGAGCAGAGACGACATTCCTGTCGTGCATGGCATATTTGAATGACTTTGCATATTCATACGGAGGCGTGTCAAAGGCGGAGTCGGCCACTCTCTCATGTGCGCTCAGTTCCACGTTCATCGTGATGTACAAAAGGAATGTGCGTGGATTCAGGTGTACGCAGGGTTTGATAAATCTGGATTTTTTTGTGCGTAGACACTTTTCTGGATTTGTCCGTACGTCACTTTTCAGTAAGAAATCCACGCAAGTCTTTGTACATGAGGCCCCTGGTCTTTACAGACTGTTGTAGAAAGAAGACGGGAGTCTTCTCAGAGGAAATGTGGAGCGGAACAACTTTAAACAGAAATGTTGGCAACATCAGATAAACAAAGAATCTGAGTTTTTCCCCAAACTGACTCAATTTCTTGGTTTAAACACTTCATACGTTTACTGGGCTCCACTTTGAATAAAGTCGGGGTTTCTGAGATTTGCAAATCATTGCATTTGGTTTTTATGTACGTTTAAACAACATCCAAACAATTTCAGCATCGGGGTTTAAAAAAAAAAAAAGGTCACAGTTTGAGCTGTGCGGCAGTGGTTCACTGGTCCTAAAATCGTCTGGAGGAGTACCTGGTTTAGTCTCAAATTCAGATTTAGTCTCAGAGGGCTGCTCAGCCTCGGCCACTGAACACTCCTCGTTAGGCCCAGCTGTTATGTAAAACAACAAAATGAACAGAAAGGACATGTCATCATGAACATGCAATGCAAAATACACATACAAGTGCACACACACGCTCACACACAAACACACATGGTTGCTGGCGTATCATAACATTGAGCTCAAATGTTCCTGTTAGCGCTAGCTAGCTTTGGTGCTCATTCAGCAGCAGCTTCACAAGATCGACAGGAGAGTCAAGCATCTGCAACAGCGCAAACCTGTACCATGCACTGCAATCCACCAGCCCAGTTACTCACAGCGGGCCTCAGGAGCTGGTGCCACAGTGCCCGGCCCCGCTCCCCTTGAAACAGGAGGAGGGGGTCGTTTGGGGCGCTGGGCTTCAGCGGGGGTGGGAGTGGGGTTTGGGGACAGGCAGCCCTGCTCAGGTCTTCCTGTCTCCTGAGAATCTTCAGGCCTGGCTGCCTCAAACTCAGCTGGCACTGGGACACAGGGCAGAGGGCACACTCACACAAGACACTACACACCGGTGGCAGCATCAACAGGACAGGACCGCTGCAACACAAACACACTGGAGGCGCCGCTGGGCGAGAGTCATGGGCGCCATCTTGGTAGGTGCTACTCTGATTATGGCTGGGCGACAGGCTAAAATGTTTTAATCAGCTACTTTCAAGTAAACAACCGATGATTAATATATTCACACAGATTCGTTGAAGGAGGGGCAGACCGAGCAACCACTGTCCTCCGCCTGTGGCTGTTAGCTGTTTGTGGCCAAAAATAAAACCAAGGCATTGATTTGTGATTACTTTGGTTTTAAAACAAGGAGCCACTCAGAAGTTTAAGAAATCTGTGCGACCAGTTTGGAGCCAATACAAGAAACTCTAGGCAGTTTTGTCACTCGAGGACAAAGCTGTGGTCACACTCTAAACCCGGGGTCTGCAACCTGCGGCCCTTGGGCCACATGCGGCTCTTTGGTCCTTGGTCTGCAGCTCCTTGAAGCTTTGACCAAACATAATACAAAATGTAAAGTCATTGGTTTTTATACCCGCAGTAAAGAGAAATGGCAAGTTTTAGCAGTTATTCTTCAAATGTTTAAATGAAATTAGAGAAAATAATGAGAAATGAGAAAATGATGCTTTAGCTACTTCATTTACCCATCATCCGGCCTTAAAGTGGGATAATTCCCTCAAATCCACCAGAAAGTCTTTTGGAATAACTTTAGGACAAGTTGCCAAGAAAAAAAACATGGTGAATACATTATAGATGTAGATATAGATAGATAGACCTAATTAAATTTAAAGTAAATACAAAAGTTGTTTTAAAATAAAAAAATTAATGTGACATTGACATATCCAACAAATTTGCCTATATTTAGACAAGTACAGATAATATTTAAATGTATGCTTTTTTTTACTTTAAAGTAGTTTTTTATTTTTTTCAAAAAACAAAAGGAACAATCAAAAACCTGCAGAGTTCAGGGTTAAAATTT
>JBBPBX010037588.1:0-22196 GCA_038048925.1 Garcialebias charrua | reverse complement strand
AATAAGGCTAGTAAAAAAATATATATATCAGCAGTAGTGTAGATATAAAAAGTAGTGTAAATGTAAGCAGTAGTAATAAATGTAAACAGTAGTAATGAATGTAAACAGTGAATGTAAACAGTAGTATGACTATAGGCAGTAATGTAATACAAACATTAGTGCAAATATAAGAAGTAGTGCAAACTGAATGAGCACATGACCGTGAGTTGAGTGAATAATCCGTTTTGATGACACAGAGTCCAGTGTTAAAGTCTTTGTGTTGTGTGGTAATGTGTGAAAGTTTTTAGTGTTAATGCAGTACAAGTGGGAGGGAGGGCAGAGCAGGTAGAGAGTTAAGCATCCTGACTGCCTGATGAACAGAGCTGTCATTTAGTCTGCTGGTTCGAGCCTGGAGACTGTGTGTGACCAAGTGTCTCTAATGAGACACTTGGCTTGCCATACTAAGCCACCTTCGTCTCGTTCCAGAACTCCTGGAACAAACGTGAAATCAGCTGCATTTTGACGCACTGCCCAGGTGAAATGCAGCTGATTTGACCATTAAAGTGCTTTTATTAAGAAAAAGTTCAACTGAGAAACACCTTTACTATACAGTCAAGCCAACAAATAATTGCTTTTAGGTGGTTATCTTTTAGAATTTCGAAGAAATGTACAGCGAGTCCTCCATCTGCATACTCTCGCAGCTACAAATCGGATTTGGAAATGCAGCTGATTTGACCATCAAAGTGCATTTATTAAGGAAAAGTTAAACTGAGACACACCTTTGCTATAATTTTGAACAAACAAATAATTGTTTTTAAGTGTTTATCTTGTTAAATTCTTGTTAAAGTCCTCCCATGCAGGCTCCCACCGCCGCCATTTGACAGCCAATCTATTTTTAGCACAACACCGGCCCATATTTCCGGGTTGTAACTTCATCCTTTTCGGGTCATAATATTATGAAAAATTGGACAAAACAAGTCTTCTGGCTAGAAGAGAGCCAAAAAGTCTAATATTCTTCTCAGTGGACCTGTTGAAAATGATGAACATTTGCTAAAATGATATACTATGGATATGTCAACGGTGATGCATAATAAATGTGACCTAATGGCAAAGTGACATATTTACGTTTTTTTCCACTTTATTAGACATATTTGGACTGATGCGACGTGTACGGCAGAAAGTAGGTCAAAATGATCAGCTATTACTTTAGATCCAAGAGGGACATATAAAGGGGACTTGCAGTGTCAGCAAAGATACACAGTCATTTCTAATCCCAAGAATTTATGCCTAAAACGTTTTTTAAAACTCAGGCTTTACAAAATAACATATTTGTCCAAGATGTATTACAAGAAATGTACAACAAGACACTGGTTAGGAGCTGCTCATGACATACATTTTTCCTGCTTTTCATTACACTCCATATATTAAAATCAAGTCATTAAAACTTTGAGAAGCTCTCATATAATGGATACTAACTGTGAATAAAATTACCAGAGTCACTGAAGCATTCCACTGAATCAGCTCAGCCTATCGTCAAACATTATTCAGTGTCAGTGCTCAAGGTAGAGTAAATATAAACAACTGGAGCATACTGATAAAACTGCTGTTGTGTCCTTCTGGTGCTACTTCATTTGAATCCCCACAATGAATGTGTGTGTATTATGTCCAGTGAAATGTTGTCTTCCAGTTAAGTGACCTAGTTGCTATACAATGCAGTCTTTAATATGTGAATGTGCAGTAAGCTTTGTATTGTTTGCTGCATTTAACATTTGTTTTTAGTATTCAGATACGCAGCTAATACAACAGAACAAATTGTTGCTCTTTGGCAGATAAGGTGTATTCAGTTTTTTTAACTGGAAACAACCAATGGAGATAAGAAAATGACGCCCATATAGAAAATAAAAAGGTAACTAAATTTAGTATTTATTGCAATCCTAAAAAAAGAGGTTATCTTGTACTTTATGGCTCAGAAAATAATTCTAAATTATGTGTTATTGTGAAATATCTACCAAAGATTATAGGTTAATTTTATTTTGTTAACTATTTAGTTAAAGACACATCTTTTTTTCCCTTTTTTATGACATAAATGTGTCAGTATGTTTGGAATAATAATCCAAACGAACAAAGACCACCTGGGTACACCACTGTCTGGCCTTAACTGGTTTACCATTGAAACTTGAACATTGTAATTGATTTAATGAGTTTCAATTAAAGGGATAATCTGGTCCTTTTTGAAATGACATTCATCCATCCATCCATCCATTTTCCTCCGCTTATCCGGGGTCGGGTCGCAGGGGTAGCAGCCTAAGTAGGGAGGCCCAGACTTCCCTCTCCCCAGCCACATGGAGCAGCTCCTCTGGGGGAATCCCAAGGCGTTCCCAGGCCAGCCGAGAAACATAGTCCCTCCAGCGTGTCCTGGGTCTTCCTCTGGGCCTCCTCCCGGTGGGACATGCCCGGAACACCTCCCCAGGGAGGCGTCCAGGAGGCATCCTAACCAGATGCCCGAGCCACCTCAACTGGCTCCTCTCGATGTGGAGAAGCAGCGGCTCTACTCCGAGTCCCTCCCGGATGACTGAGCTTCTCACCCTATCTCTAAGGGAGAGTCCAGACACCCTGCGGAGAAAACTCATTTCAGCCGCTTGTATCCGAGATCTCGTTCTTTCGGTCACAACCCAAAGCTCATGACCATAGATGAGGGTGGGAACGTAGATCGATCGGTAAATTGAGAGCTTTGCCTTTCGACTCAGCTCTCTCTTCACCACGACAGACCGGTACAGCGCCCGCTTCACTGCGGATGCTGCACCTATCCGCCTATCGATCTCACGCTCCAGTTTTCCCTCATTCGTGAACAAGACCCCGAGATACTTAAACTCCTCCACTTGGGGCAGGACCTCATCCCCGACCCGGAGAGGGCATGCTACCCTTTTCCGGCTCAAGACCATGGCCTCGGATTTGGAGGAACTGATCCTCATCCCGGCCGCATCACACTCGGCTGCAAACCGCTCCAGCGAAAGCTGTAGATCACGATCTGATGAAGCCAATAGGACCACATCATCTGCAAAAAACAGAGAAGCGATTCTAAGGCCACCAAAACGGATCCTCTCAACACCTTGGCTGCGCCTAGAAATTCTGTCCATAAAAGTTATGAACAGAATCGGTGACAAAGGGCAACCTTGGCGGAGTCCAACTCTCACTGGAAACGAGCCTGACTTACTGCCGGCAATGCGGACCAAGCTCTGACACCGGTCGTACAGGGACCTAACAGCCCATATCAATGGGCCTGGTACCCCATACTCCCGGAGTACCCCCCACAGAACCCCCCGAGGGACGCGGTCGAATGCCTTTTCCAAGTCCACAAAGCACATGTAAACTGGTTGGGCAAACTCCCATGCGCCCTCCAGGACCCTGCTGAGGGTGTAGAGCTGGTCCAGTGTTCCACGACCAGCACGAAAACCACACTGCTCCTCCTGAATCCGAGGTTCGACTATCCGACGGACCCTCCTCTCCAGAACCCCAAATGACATTCAGTCAAATAAATATGTAGTTAGTTATTTATCTGCCTTGAGTAAACTTCAGGTGAAATGACACAATCAGCAGCCTTAGCACCATCGGCATACACTTTGTCTAGTCAGCACACATTCAGTAACACCAATGTCGTCTGGTTGAGAAAACAGAGACAAATGTTACAAATAGTGTTAGAAGTAAGTTAATGTTGATCAGTTAAACTTATGAACCATGTACTTTGCAAACATAGCTCTATCTGTGTAAACTCCCTGCAAAAGTATTTGTCTTACACAATAATGTTGTTTACTGAAAAACAGAAACACCAAAGAATGTTTCAGTTCTTGTTTTAAGACCTGCTGTCCCTGTCTTGGTCAAAACTGACCACATATATTGTTTGAAACTGTCTGAACATGTTTTGTTGTAAACCGCCCACCCACTATAATAATAAATAATAATAATAAACTTTATTTGTATAGCACCTTCCTACAATGCCTTGCATTGACCAAGGTGCTTAACAGGATAAAAAGATGAATAAACTGGAACAATAAATCAATGAAAATAGAATAAGAAACAACAGCAATAAAAGAAGGCAATGGAAATAAAAAATGCTACATACTAAAATAACACAAGTAATAAAAGTTACACACTGAAAGCTTTTTTGAACAAGTGGAAATAAAAAGGCAATGGAAATAAAAAATGCTACATATTAAAATACCAAAAGTAATAAAAGTTACACACTGAAAGCTTTTTTGAACAAGTGGGTCTTCAGTCTGGTTTTGAACAGAGTCAGATCAGAGGTGGCACGCAGCTCAAGGGGGAGACTGTTCCAGGCTTTTGGGCCGGCAACAGAAAATGACCGGTCTCCCCATTGTTTGTACCTTGAGCGAGGCACCTCCAGCAGGTGTTGACTGGCAGAGCGTAAATCTCTGCCGGGCTGATGGGCTTTCAAAAGTTCTGAGATGTACAGAGGAGCAAGTCCATTCAGAGCTTTGAAAACAAACAGGAGCAGCTTGAACTGTATCCTGAACTGAACCGGGAGCCAGTGTAGAGAGGACAGGACAGGAGTGATGTGTTCATATTTTCGTGTGTTGGTCAAAAAGCGCGCGGCAGAGTTCTGTACAAGCTGTAAACGGGAGATGGAGGATTGATTAATACCAACATACAAAGCATTACAATAATCAAGTCTGGAGGTCACAAAGGCATGGATGGCCTTCTCCAGATCACCACGGCTGAGAAATGACTTGACTTTGGAGAGCAGACGGAGCTGGAAAAAGCTGGTCTTGACAACAGAACTGATCTGTTTATCAAACTTTAAGTTGGAGTCAAGCTGCACTCCAAGATTTCTGACCACCGGGTTGAAGTGGGGGAGGGGAAAACCAACACTGGGACTGGGAAGGATGTTGCTGGTGTCACCAGGTGCACCAAATAAAATGCATTCAGTTTTATCTGTGTTTAGGTGGAGGAAGTTTTGAGAGAGCCAGTGCTTAATGTCATTTAAGCAGTTGACAAGAGTGTTTGAA
Organism: Garcialebias charrua; assembly: GCA_038048925.1. NCBI lineage: Eukaryota > Metazoa > Chordata > Actinopteri > Cyprinodontiformes > Rivulidae > Garcialebias > Garcialebias charrua. The sequence continues at coordinate 17,193 of JBBPBX010037588.1, read as the reverse complement.
CTGAGTGAGGGGTTGGGAGTGACTGGCAGATAGATTTGTAAATCGTCTGCATACATGTGAAAAGACAGGTTATGACGTGCAATGATTGATCCTAATGGCAGCATGTAAAGAGAGAAGAGGACTGGCCCTAGAATAGATCCCTGTGGTACGCCAGAGGTCAGAGGGGTTGATGAAGAGGAGGACAGATCGCCTATCATGACAGAAAAAGTTCTCCCAGACAGGTAAGATTTGAACCACTCAAGCACAGCTCCCTGGAGGCCAACCAGCTGAGACAAGCGGTTGATTAGTACCTGATGGTCGACGGTGTCAAAAGCTGCTGAGAGGTCTAACATCACCAGCAGAGCAGGGTTTTTTGCATCCAGAGACAGAAGAATGTCATTCTGCACTTTGAGCAGTGCAGATTCAGTGCTGTGACGAGCTCGAAAACCTGACTGAAATTTTTCAAACAGGTTGTTGAGCTCTAGAAAAGATTGAAGTTGAATAAAAACAATCTTTTCTAGGACCTTTGATAGAAATGACAGATGGGAAACTGGTCTGAAATTAGAGAGAGCTGTAGGATCTAGGCCTGGTTTTTTGAGAAGAGGCCTGACCACAGCGTGTTTGAAAGCAGATGGCACAAAACCTGAAGATAGACAGCTGTTAATAAATGACAAAACACAAGGACCAATTACATCAAAGGATTGTTTGAACATTTTAGAGGGAATGATGTCCAGAGAACAGTTAGTTGGTTTCATCTGCTGAACCACCTTGGTGAGGTTAGGCAGTGAGACCAGGTCAAATTGGTCAAAAACAGCTGTGGTTATTGCAGACGTACATGATTGGACAATGTTTGATGGGCTGACAATGTTCTGCCTGATAGAGTCTATTTTGTTGACAAAATAGCTCTGAAAGTCATCGCAGGTAGACTGTGTGGCAGTTTTCAGAACATTGACAGATGGATTGATAACAGACTGGAGTGTGCTGAAAAGCGTCCTCGGCCGGTTGGAGCTGGTGGAGATTAAATTGGAGAGGTACTGTGATTTGGCCTGTTTCACAGCATTATGATACTCACAGAGACAGTCTCTCAGTATTCCCTGAGACACATGAAGCCGGTCGCGCTTCCATTTTCGCTCTGCTTTTCTGCAACGTTGTCGAAGAGCTCGCGTCGTTTCGTTGAGCCATGGGGGTGGTTTGTTCTTTGAAGATGCCTGTTTGAGAGGAGCGATGGAGTCCAAGATCGTCGTGCAGGTGTGATGGAAGGAGGCGATGAAGTCCTCAGGATGTAGAGATGGGTCCAGGCTGGCAGCAGAGCAAAATTCAGTGCTCTTAAAGGCATCAGTGAACTGACTTGGAGTGGATGGGGTGATGGAGCGGCAGAAACGTGCTTGGAGAATAGCCTTCGGTGCAGGAGAGGTGAAAAATTCAAATAATATGGGAAAATGGTCTGAAATACAGGTGTCCAGGATCTCCACAGCAGGTATTTGAAGGCCGTGGGAGATAATTAAATCCAGTGTATGACCCTGGCTGTGTGTGGCCCCCGAGACCGACTGCGACAGGTTGAAAGAGTCCAGGAGGTCCTGAAACTCACATCCAAGGTGATTACTTGGGCAGCAGGTGTGCACATTGAAGTCCCCACAGAAAAGCCAAGAGTCAAACTTTGGCAGTAGGTCAGCCAGTAGTTCAGAAAACTCACTGAGAAAGTTTGTATTGAATTGAGGGGGCCTATAAAAGAGGCCACACAGGAGAGGTTTAGCAGATTCCAGCACAAAAAGCATGCTTTCAAAACTGGTGTAGTTTTTCTGAGGCAACAAACGGTATTTGAACGCCTCATTGAAGATTGCAGCAAGCCCTCCCCCTCTTCCTGCTCCACGCGGAGCGCTCAGGTGGGCGTAGCCATTTGGGAGAACCTCAGAGAAGCAGCTGTTGTCTCCAGCTTTCTGCCAAGTTTCAGTAATCAAAAACAGATCCAGACGATGAGCTGAGATCAAATCACTTAATATAAAAGTTTTATTAGGATGTGTGCTGAGCCCCCTTCTATTCACCCTGCTAACACACGACTGCACACCATCGTACAGCTCCAACCACTTCATCAAGTTTGCGGACGACACAACAGTGGTAGGTCTCATCAGCAACAACGATGAGACGGACTACAGGAACGAGGTGAGCCGCTTGGCCTTGTGGTGCGGACACAACAATCTCACTCTCAACGTGGAGAAGACAAAGGAGATTGTCGTGGACTTCAGGAAGAGGGATGCACAACATGCCCCTCTGACCATCAACAGCACCGCAGTGGAGAGAGTGGACAGCACCAAGTTCCTGGGAGTGCACGTCTCAAAGGACCTGTCCTGGAGCAGGAACACTGCAGCACTGGCGAAGAAGGCTCACCAGCGCCTCTACTTTCTCCGCAAGCTGAAAAGGGCTGGAGCTTCAACCTCCATCATGTGCACCTTCTACAGAGGTGCCATAGAAAGTGTCCTGACCAGCTGCATCACTGTGTGGTTTGGTGCATGCACTGCATCCTGCCGCAAGAGCCTCCAGCGCATCGTGAAAGCAGCTGAGAAGATCGTCGGCACCTCCTTGCCCTCACTGCAGGACTTACACAGCAAACGCCTCACTCGGAAAGCCCACCGCATGGCAGGTGATCCCACACACCCACTACACAGCCGCTTTAGACTGCTGCCATCAGGGAGGAGACTGAGGAGTCTCCAGGCTCGTACCAGCAGACTGAGAGACAGCTCTGTTCATCAGGCAGTCAGAATGCTAAACACTCTGCCTGCTCTGCCTCCCCTCCCATTTGAACTGCCTTAACACAAAAAACTTTCTCACACATTACCACTCAACACAAAGTTTTTAACACTGGACTCTGTGTCATCAAACGGGTTATTCACTAAACTCTCGGTCATGTGCTCATTCAGTTTGCACTACTTCTCATATTTGCACTAATGTTTGTATTACATTACTGCCTATAGTCATACTACTGTTTACATTCACTGTTTACATTTATTAATACTGTTTACATTTATTACTACTGCTTTACATTTATTACTACTGTTTACATTTACACTACTTTTATCTACACTACTGCAGATACATATACAGCATTCTCTGACTAGCCTTATCTAAGGATGCCAAATGTGCCTTATGTGCCTTACTTCATATGCCACTTTGCCTCTATACCAACATCAACTACCTCATACATATACTGTGTACATTAACTTATATGCTGCTGTGCCACTCTTTGCAAATGTCAACGCTAGAAACTTCAGTTTATTTTATAGATTTACGTTTTTATACTTTTCATACTACTATGCAAAAACTCAGGACAGTATTACACTTTTATTATTTCACTTTATGCTTATGTTCATTGGGTGTTTGGTGTTTTAGGGGTGTTTGGTGTTTCAGTGTTGGTGTAAATTTTCATACTTTTATACTATTATGAAAAAACTCAGGACAGTGTTACACTTTTTTACTATTTTATGCTTATGTGTATTAAATGTTTTAGTGTTTAGTGTTTAGATGGTTACTGTTGCACCGAGGGACTGAGAGAAACGCAATTTCAATCCTGTGTATGTCCTGTACATATTGCAGTTCTGACAATAAAGTTGACTTTGACTTTGATCTGGCGTTAAACAGTGCTGCACGGGTTGGAACGTAGCCAGTTACGTCACTCTCAGCTCGAGCGAGCGGGCGGAGGTTCTGTTTAACGCAGCCTCGCTTCACAGTCATCACCGGGGGACAGAATGGATACTGATCGCTGGCGTCATGATTGATAGCAACAAGGCATCTGTTGCAGCGAGCGAAGGAACGACGGACATCAAAGACGCTGAATTCAGGAGGTAAGTCAGCCGTCGGCGTGTTGTGAGACGAGAGATACTTTTTAAACCTCACCAGGACGCCTGCCCTCGTTCCGCGTCTTCTGCGCCGCTTGTTGCGTGGCAACGTGATCACGTTGCGTTGTAGGTAGGCTGGAATTGACGCCAGGAACGGTGGAGGTGGAGGAGGCTTAAAATGTCCATATTTGCCTGTAGCCGGTGTGTTGATCAGCGAGTCTTGGAGACTTAGAAGAGTTGAGCGATCATAGACCAGAAGCGAGGATGCATCGTCAATGAAAAAAAGGCAGAACACGAACAGTAGTAAAAAGTTCAGGAGAGGAGTTAGATAGCAAGTTAGATAGTTCAGGAGAGGAGTTAGATAGCAAGCCTTTGACAACCGGCGCCATCTTGAAAAGAGAATAAAAGCCTGAGACAGGCATTTGCAAGGCGGACTTCGTTCTCAGCCTGTTTTATGAGACAATTTCCCAACTTTGCAAAGTTCTATACCAAATAGTAACTCTTGTTTCTTGTGTGATTATTTATTTAGAAGCTGCAAGGTTTGATTAAAACCCATCATTCTCTGGTGCTGTGGACCCAGAGATGCTCATACCTGCCTTATGATGGTCTTCGATGAAGGCAAGCTGAAAGTCCGTGCGCACGGCTACCTGACAGTCCTGGGAGGTTGATAGTTCCCGGCAAGGCCAGCTTTCATAGGTCTGAATCGAGAGTCATCGTGGCAGATTGACGGATGCCAGACGAACATCACACACTTGACAAGAAGTGAGTATAAATAGGAATTCCTTGTATGTTGAGAAATACGGTACATAACCTGCTGAACCAAGACCTTCTAATTTAAGTGAGATTTCTATTATCTTTTTTTTTATTAATAGATGGCTTCCATTCTCACCTTACAACCATCCGCTTCACACCATTATGATTTTTTAAATATGATAGAAAGAAAGGAAAGACAGAAAGTAAGACTACAAAATATAATAAATATACACAAAGAGAACACAAGGCAAATATACCCGACATCTGTCTGTAAACCTGCAAAGAACATGACAGAACATAGCAACAAAATACATACGTATAAAAGACTTAGAATATTCATGGCTTTGCAGTAGATTTCTATAAATATATATACCTATACCTACATATATATACATACATACATATACATGCATATGCAGTCACACATACATCTACATATCTACATACAATACCACATATACATCCCTGCATCTATTTGTGTGTGGTTATTAACATGATGTTTGCTGAATATGACCCCAAATGGCAGACCAAAGAGCACGAGGACAAGCGAGTACAAAAGTGATCTTTTTATTTACAGTGCAGGAACTGAAATGTGCTGTGGAGAGAAGAGGGGAGGCGGTGAATATCCTGAGGTCCAAATGATTCTTTATAACAATTGTGCTGATAGAAGTATTTGTCCTTACTGTAGAATTTGTTTGCAGGTGGCGTCGGAGTAATGGGTTTACGGAGGGCGAGGTCCAGAGAGACTGTGGGTCCAGTGGGTGAGTACAGATGAAGTTGAAGAGTGGTGAAGATGTCCAGAATGAAGTCCTTACTATGGGTTTGGTGTGCAGGGTTGGCAACCAGACGCAACCTTGGAGACGAGCGGGTAAGCAGGACGGAACAGGAGCTGAACAAACGGGCAAAGGCAAACAGGTTAGTGTAGACGAGTCAATAACTAGGAATCTGAGGCTGTCACAACATTACCCAAGGTAATCTAATGTTCGAGCGTTGGCTGAACGTCTGGTTGTGGTTTAAGTAGAGCAGGAGGTGAAGGTCTAGGAGGCAGGTGCAGGTGTAGCTAATCAGCTGATTAGCTGCTGCTTGAGGTTGCTGGAGGGGAAGGCAGGACTCCTACAGTACCCCCTCCTCTAGCATCGCCTCTAGGCGATCTCCTGTCCGGGTGGTCCCTGTAAAAAGAAGAGATAAGGGAGGGGTCCAGAATGAAGGAGCGGGGAACCCACGAACGCTCCTCGGGGCCATAGCCCTCCCAATCCACCAGGTACTGGAGTTGTCGACCCTTGCGACGAATGTCCATTAGGTGTCGGACGGAGTAGACAGGGTCATTGTCGATGAATCGAGACGGAGGAGGAGGGTCGGCAGGAGGATGAAGTGGGCTGGTGGAGACGGGTTTAATCTGAGAGACATGGAACGTGGGATGGATTCGTAGGGTGGAAGGCAGTTGAAGTCAGACAGCAGCAGGATTAATGATCTTGACAATCGGGAAGGGGCCAATGAACCTGGGGGCCAGCTTCCTGGGAGTGTCCTTTAAATTAATGTCCCTGGTGGACAACCAAACCTTCTGCCCCACCTGGTAATCAGGAGCAGAAGAACGGTGGCGGTCAGCAAACCGCTTGTTTTGTTCAGCCGTCCTGAGGAGAGCTGCCCTGGTCTGGCGCCAAACCCTGCGACACCGACGGAGATGATGCTGGACAGAGGGAACAGAAATGTCAGTTTCTTGTGAGGGAAATAAGGATGGAGCGTATCCCAAAGAGGCCTCAAATGGGGACAAACCAGTGGCAGACGAAACTTGGGAATTGTGTACATACTCAACCCAAGGCAGGTGTTGACTCCAGGAGACTGGGTTATGTTCAATAACGCACCTCAAAGCGGCTTCAAGCTCTTGGTTACACCTCTCAGTCTGCCCATTCGATTGAGGGTGATAACCAGACGTCAGGCTGGAGGTGGCTCCCAGAGCTTGACAGAAGGCCTTCCAGACTTGGGAGATGAATTGAGGGTCTCTGTCGGAAACGATATCAAGAGGTATTCCATGCAGACAAAAAACATGTTTGACCATGATCTGTGCTGTCTCGGATACTGAGGGTAGTTTTACTAGTGGTATGAAGTGTGCGACTTTGGAGAAACGGTCGATGATTGTACATACAACAGAATTACCCTCAGAAACAGGCAGTCCGGTGACAAAGTCCAGGGTTATGTGGGACCATGGACGCCCAGGCGTAGGGAGTGGAAGGAGGAGACCTACTGGGGTTTGTTAGTGGCCTTGTTACACGCACAAGTGGTGCAGACAGACAAATATTGTCTGACATCCCTCTCCATGTTAGGCCACCAGAAATGTTTTTTTGTCAAGGAGAGGGTATGACTCATACCTGGATGACAGGAGAACTTGGCTGAACGGATCCAATGGAGTACTTTGCTGATGGCTTCAGAGGGAACATACTTTCTCCCTGGGGGACCAGTGCCAGGGTCTGGTTTGGTCTTCTGGGCCTCCAGGATTTCTCTCCCGATGTCCCAGGTCATGACTGCTACAGTGCATGAGTGGGACAGAATAGTCTTCGGTGATTCGGTCTCAGAAGAGGAGAACTGGCGGGAAAGAGCATCAGGTTTAACGTTACGAGAACTGGGTATGTATGAGATAGAGAAATTGAAGCGTGCAAAAAATAAAGACCAACGTGCTTGACGGGCATTGAGCCTTTTTGCTCCCTGAATGTAGGCAAGATTCTTGTGATCTGTCCATATCACAAATGGTAATTCAGCCCCCTCCAACCAGTGTCTCCACTCTTCAAGGGCTATCTTGATGGCCAACAGTTCTCTGTTACCCACATCGTAATTTCATTCGGCAGGAGACAGACGCCATGAAAAGAAAGCGCAGGGGTGGATCTTACCATCTGTACGGGATCGCTGTGAGAGCACCGCTCCCACACCTGTAGCGGACGCGTCCATCTCCACGATAAACTGACGATGAGGGTCCGGATGGGAAAGGATGGGAGCGGACGAAAAGAGTCTTTTAAGTTCCTGGAAGGCGGCCTCCGCCTCTGGGGACCAGACAAATTTACGGATGGGAGAGGTGAATTGTGTTAATGGCTAGGCTACCTGACTGTAGTTTTTGATGAAGCGTTGGTAGAAATTTGCAAAGCCCAGGAACCGTTGGAGTTGTCTTCTGTCCTGGGGTGTAGGCCACTCTGCCACCGCTTTTATCTTCTCTGGGTCGGATCGAACCTGTCCCTCTTCAAAAATGAATCCCAGAAAGGGAACAGAATGTACAGAGAATTCACATTTCTCAGCTTTAACATACAATTTGTTTTCCAGAAGCCTTTGGAGAACTGCTTTGACATGTCTGGTGTGCTAAGCGGGGTCTTTAGAGAAAATCAAAATATCATCAAGATAAACAAACACAAAATCATCCAGGAAATCTCTCAGGACATCATTGATTAAGTTTTGAAAAACGGCAGGGACGTTAGTGAGTCCAAAGGGGATGACCAAGTACTCATAGTGTCCTAGGGGTGTCTTAAAAGCGGTTTTCCATTCGTCCCCTTCTCGAATTCTCACTAAGTGATAGGCGTTGCAGAGATCAAGTTTAGTGAACATTCTGGAGTCCCGAAGCCGTTCAAACACAGAGTCAATTAGAGGAAGGGGATACTTATTTTTAATGGTGATGTTGTTAAGTCCCCTGAAGTCGATGCAGGGTCTCAAAGTCTTATTTTTCTTTGAAACAAAGAAAAACCCTGCACCGAGGGAAGAAGTATACGGGCGGATAATACCGGACTTTGAAGATTCCTCTATGTATTACCTCATTGTCTCCCTCTCTGGGCCTGACAGGTTGTACAGTCTGCTAGACGGCAGAGGGACACCAGGAAGGAGATCTATGGGGCAATCATAGGGTCTGTGAGGTGGTAGGGAGATGGCTTTCTGTTTACTAAAAACTGGGGCAAGCGCATGATATACGGAGTGCAACCTGGAAAGGTCAATCTCTTCCTTACTGAGGAGTGAGACAGAAGCAGAAGAGATGGCAGAACGTAAACAATCGACTAAACAGGCCTCACCCCAATGTTCAATCATGTTATTTTTCCAGTTAATCTGGGCAGTGGTGGGCGCCAGACCGCTAGGGAGCGCTAAAGCGCTAATCCGCTTACAGTGGACCTAAACTTTTTGTCAGCGTTTTTGTGGATTGACTAACATTTATAATTCATGAGCAGATTTGTGCTATTTTTATTTAAAATGCAGTACCACTAATAACTAATTATCTATCAGTAAAAACCAATAAACTTATTTACAAGCTCTTATGCTACTTGTTTTACCTTTTTCCCCACCGTAAGAGCAGAGAGGAGGAAGGGTTGGAGGGGGGAGGGGAGGCAGAGCGGAGAACAGACTCGGATCTACCATGTAGGTAAATGATGCCGTTGCCTGGGATCCCATCAGCATGGGGCCCCGGCCCCGCCGCGCCCCGGCCAGTCACCTAAATCCCTAACATTGATCCTGCTTGTTAATGTACATTTAACATAAAAATAATTATAGTTACGATGAAAACGATCATTAAATACGCAATTAAAAAAACGGTCGATTTCTTCATCCCCCTACTAAAAATGGACTATTCCATCTTGACATCTTCCGGGTTAGAGGTGAACTCAGGGGCCAATTCTGTGGCTAGCTGTTTGTGCTACTGGGTACTTGGATAAATCCGCAGAAAACCCCGCTGTTTCAAGCCAAATTAACGTGGCCGGAGGATTTTATTGAGTGTTTTGTGTTGACCATTCGACGGTGAGTCGTTATTTTTATGTATTTTAGTTACTTTTCATTAAATCTGTTGACTACCTATAGACGCTAACTCTGTGGCTAGCTGGTTGGTTGCTGGGTTACTAATGGATAAATCCGCAGAGAACCCTGCTGTTTCAAGCCAAATTAACGTGGCCGGATGATTTTATTGTGTGTTTTGTGTCGACCATTCGACGGCGAGTCGTTATTTTTATGTATTTGGGTTACTTTTATGTATAAATGCGGTGGCGACACACCCGTGTATTTGAGATTTAAAAGTGGTTTTAGGGATTAAGAGATCATTCTATTTTTTGTTAATTTCGTGGCCGAATAGAATATATGTACGTAAAGTATTAAATAAATCCTTTGATTTTTGTAATTTCATCCTTTTAGGATCATTTTTGTTACTTTTCAGTTGGCAGTGTAGTGCAAATATTGCATAAAGCTGCCGGCTGTATGTATGTATGTATGTATGTATGTATGTATGTATGTATGTATGTATGTATGTATGTATGTATGTATGTATGTATGTATGTATGTATGTATGTATGTATGTATGTATGTATGTATATATATATATATGTATATATATATATATATATATATATATATATATATATATATATATATATATATATATATATATATATATATATATATATATATATATATATATATATATATATATATAAATATATAAATAGCGGATTAGATTAGCTTCCCCTAATTTTCATAAGACATTTGTGCTTTTGAAATTGTGGACCTAAAAAAATTAATAAGCGTTTTAGAAATTGTGGAACTAATTTTTTAATTAGCGTTGCCCAACACTGAATCTGGGGGTTGTGTTTTAGCAGCCATGGGTAACCTAAAATTAATTGGGACTTAGGGGAATCAAAAATGAAAAAATCACATTTCTCATGATGGTTACTTGTCAGCACCAGGTGAATGTTTTGAGTCCAGTGGGAGATGGAGGTGATGGTCTGTCCAGTGAGACCTCTGACACTGACAGAGCTGTTTAAAGGAAGCATGGGTAGGTTAAGAAACTTCACAATATCCAAGGAAATCAAATTATTTTCTGCATCAGAGTCAATTAAAGCCTGAGTGGAAAAATAATCTTTATCAAAATAAACAGTAGCAGGGAGACAGACATTTTTCTCAGGAGTTGAAGTTACCACCAATATCTCCTGATTTATTGGTGGTTCTGGCCTTTTAAACAGAGTTGACAGTTTTTCACGAAGTGGCCACTCTTTCCACAATATAGACACTCATTTGCAGATAATCTGCGTTGTCTTTCCTCAGGGGACAGTTTTGCCCGACCCACCTGCATTGGCTCTGGTTCGGGGAAGACTGGTGTTGGGGAACTACTTCCGGCTGAGGGACGGTCCCAGGATTTGTAGTCCCTTTCCAATTTACGTTCTCTGTTTCGAGTGTCGATTCTAATTGCGAGACAGATTAGATCTTCTAAATCCTGGGGAGGCTCTTTTGTGGCGATTTGGACCTTAATGTTGTCATTAAGCGCGTTTTGGAAAGCGCTTTTTAGTGCGATCTCTCCCTATCCTGACTCTTCCGTGATCACCCGGAAACAGATGGAGAACTCGGCGACAGATCTTGAACCCTGTCTGATTGTGAATAATCTTTGTTGTGCTTCCTCTTGCAACAGAGGGTGATCGAGAACCATCTCTATGTCAAGACTGAGAAATGCGAGTTCCACATTTCTACGGTCTCCTTCTTGGGATTCATATTTGAGAGAGGACAGGTAAGGTCAGACCCAGCAAAGATAACGGCAGTGGTGGACTGGTCTACTCCGACTACACGGAAAGAGCTGCAACGCTTCCTGGGGTTTTCTAACTTTTACCGACGGTTCATAAGGGATTATAGCAAGGTTGCTACTCCATTGACTCAACTGACATCCTCCCTCCGGAACTTCGAGTGGTCTCCAGAAGCTGAGAGAGCCTTCACTGGCCTCAAGACTTTGTTTTCTACAGCTCCTATTTTGTCTCACCCTGACATCAACAGACAGTTTGTGGTGGAGGTGGACGCCTCCGAATCCGGGGTCAGGGCTGTTCTTTCTCAGAGGTCAGTGGAGGATAACAAGCTTCATCCCTGCTCTTTCTTTTCCCGACACCTCTCACCTGCTGAACGTAACTATGATGTTGGGGATAGGGAGCTGCTGGCCATAAATATGGCATTGGAGGAGTGGCGTCATTGGCTGGGGTGCTGAAACTCCATTTCTGGTTCTTACTGACCATAAGAATCTGGCGTACCTACAGAACGCTAAGAGACTCAATGCTCAACAAGCTCATTGGTCACTATGCTTTGCCAGATTCAGTTTTTCTGTCTCATATATTCCAGGAACATGTAACGTGAAGCCGGACGCCCCCCTCACGGCAGTTTGCTATGACAGAAGACCTCAACATCCCCACAAACATCCTTCCCCCATCCTGCACGGTGGGCGTCATGACATGGGAGATAGACAAGGTGATTTGGGACGCACAGAAGACTGAACCCAACCTGGGTACTGGCCCCAGGGATAGGAGATTGGTTCCTCCAGCTGCCGTCAGTAAGGTACTCCACTTGATACATTCTGCCAAGTTCTCTTGTCACCCAGGTGTCCGTCGGATGCTGTAACTCATCAGGACCCATTTTTGGTGGCCCAACTTGGAGAGGGATGTCAGGGACTTCGTCGTGGCTTGGCCCACCTGTGCACGGAGCAAGCACAGCACCCAACCTCCAGCAGGACTGTTATTGCCCCTTCCTGTCCCCGGCCGGCTCTGGTCGTACATCACCCTCGATTTCGTCACTTGTTTGCCAATTTCCAATGGTAATACCACTATTTGCACGATTGTTGATCGTTTTTATAAGTCCGTCCACTTCGTCCCTCTGTCGAAACTTCCCTATGCAATGGAAACAGCCCACCTGATAACAGTGCACGTTTTTCGCCTCCACGGCATCCCTGTGGACATTGTTTCTGACAGAGGCCCCCAATTTATTTTGCAGGTCTGGAAGGGTTTCTGTCAGGCGATCGGTACATCTGCCAGCCTGTCCTTGGGATACCACCCTCAGTCTAACACTAGCACTACCACATGTGAGCCATTTGGATATTCTAACTATAGTTCCCATGGGAGTTAGTCAAATGGCTCATTGAATTAGCATTTTTGCAGCCATTGGTATGTATATGAGGCCATTCTGTTGGTGTGGATGAGGCCTTGGGGGCATATTTATACATCAGAGTCAGAGAGTCAGAGAGTCTTTATCGTCATTTGCACCACATGTAGTACATGTGATGAAAACGAGAGTATGTACACAGGATTGTGTATATAAATATATAAATATATATATATATATATATATATATATATATATATATAAATATATATATATATATATATATATATACACCCAACCCCCGATTTACGAACGAGTTCGGGACCTAAGAACGGTTCGCAGGTCGATCTGTTCGCAGGTCAGTCCTTCCGTACACTCGTCACTCGGGGATGTCCTGTATTTTTTTATTTTTTTGTGGTACCAAGTACGTACTTCGCCTATCCTAACACACCTAACACAGTGTAATTAATTAATACAGTACAGTAATAAAAATATAAATTAAATAAAAATATAATTGCTTACTTTGAGGTGGTCAAACGCAGCTGCTGCGTCCCGTGTTAGCTCCCGTGTTAGCTTCTGGAGCTAGCCAGGCCGGAGGTGTTCGCGCGGCGGCCTGGCACGATCGGCGATAAATCCGCAGCTGCCTGAGACATCCACAAAGTTCACAGAGACGTTTCCAGCTAGTAATTAATCCATATGAAGCGATCCTGGTCACCAGTCTTCCAAACCTGGCTGCCTGCAGCCGTAACTGACCTAAGATGGCATCCGGTGTTCTGCTTTAACTAGTGACCCTGTAAACTGGAGACTTTCAAAGCAGCCGTGACTGACCTAAGATGGCCTCCGGTGTTCTGCCTTAACTTGTGACCGTGAAAACTGGAGACCTTCTTCCTGTTATGACCGGAAGTTGCACAATTATTGCGCAATCATGACAAAAATGATCAGAAATTATCATTTTTATAATATATATATATATATATCAGAGTCAGAGTCAGAGAGTCAGAGAGTCTTTATTGTCATTTGCACCGCATGTGGTACATGAGATGAAAACGAGATTATGTACACGAGGTCCCAGTTACATCCAACAACAAATGAAAGAGAAAAACAGTAATAACATCTAGAACTAACTAAGAAAAACATCAACTAGTAATACACAGCAGCACGAACATGAGTTTGTATGAGCAGATGGTCACAGATGAACACAGATGAATACAGCAACAAGAAAACAGATCAGCATCAGTATGATGTGATATTTTGCAGTGTTTATTTTTTATTTTATTTTTATTTATTCATGAGTCTAACAGCCTCAGGGTAGAAGCTGTTCCTCAGTCTAGTGGTTCTACACTTGATGCTCCTCAACCTCCGTCCTGAGGGGAGTGGGGCAAAGAGTGAGTGTGCTGGGTGAGTGAGGTCTTTCATGATGCAGGTGGCTCTTTTCCTGCATCTGGAGGTGTAAATGTCTGTGATGGTGGGGAGACTGACTCCAACAGACTTCTGTGCAGCCTTCACCACTCTCTGCAGAGCTTTCCTCTCTTCAACTGTGCAGCCTCCATGCCACACGTTGATGCTGGAGCACAGGATGCTCTCCACTGCACACCTGTAGAAGGAGGTGAGGACTGGGCTGCTCAGACCAGCTCGTCTCAGCCGTCTGAGGAAGTAGAGTCTCTGATGACCTTTCTTGATCAGGCTGGTGGTGTTGTTGCTCCAGCTGAGGTTATCATTCATGTGTACACCCAAGTATTTGTAGCTGGAGACCACTTCCACTGCAGACCCACCTATTTTCAGTGGGGCATGGGTGTGTTTGTTCCTTCTGAAGTCCACAATCATCTCCTTTGTCTTCTTCACATTCATGTGAAGATTGTTCTCTTTGCACCAGCTCTCCAGGTGTTCCACCTCCTGTCTGTAGCTGGACTCATCATTGTTTGTAATGCATCCCACCACCGCTGTATCATCTGCAAACTTAACAATATGACAGCCTGGAAGTGTGGCTGTACAATCATATGTGAGCAGAGTGAACAGAAGGGGGCTCAGCACACATCCCTGAGGAGAGCCAGTGCTGAGGGTTATGGTGGAGGAGGAGAAGTTGTGGATCTTCACGGACTGTGGTCTATCTGTTAAGAAGTCTAGTATCCAGTTACAAATAGAGGGGCTTAGTCCAAGTGTAGATAGTTTGTCTATCAGAGTTTGGGGGATCATGGTGTTGAAGGCAGATGTGAAGTCCACAAAGAGCAGACGCACGTATGAGTCTTTCTGATCCAGGTGGGTGAGAGCAGTGTGGACCACGGAAGAAATGGCGTCCTCTGTTGATCGGTTCTCACGGTATGCGTATTGATGAGGGTCCTCATTGATGTTGACGGTTGCCTTGATGTGGGACATGACCAGTTTCTCAAAACATTTAGCGACTATCGGGGTGAGGGCCACCGGTCTATAGTCATTCAGACCAGTCACTGTGGAGCTCTTTGGGACTGGGATGATGGTCGCGGTCTTCAGGCAGGTGGGAACTAACTCCAGTGCAAGTGAGGTGGTGAAGATGTCAGCCAGCACCTCACAGAGCTGGTCCGCACATTCCTTCAGAACTTTCCCTGGGATGTTGTCTGGTCCGGTTGCTTTATGAGGATTAATCTTTCTGAGACTGCCTCTCACTTCTGCTGCGGACACCCTGAGATGCTCTTCATCTGGTGATGAGGTGAGTCTGGTGCTAGCAGGTCTGTTTGGATCATCAAAACGTGCATAAAACTTATTGAGGGCATCAGGCAGAGATGGGTCCCTGGGGCATTGTTTGTTTTTGCCTTTGTAATCTGTTATGCATTTAATACCCTTCCACATGCTCCGTGGGTCTTGTGAGGTGAACTGTCCCTCGATCCTCTGTGCATACGTGGCCTTGGCCTTCTTAATGCCATCCTTCAGTTCATTCCTGCTCTTTCTCAGTTCCACTTTATCTCCTGACTTGAATGCAGTGTCTCTGGCTGCTAGTAAGGCGTGAACTTCTTTATTTAACCAGGGTTTCCGGTTCGGGTAGGATTTCACATATTTTTTTATGGAAACATTCTCAGAGCATGTACTGATGTAACCCAGGACTGAGGAAGCGTACAGTTCCATGTCCACTGAACTTCCATCAGTGGCCGCTTCCCTGAAAACAGACCAGTTTGTCCTCTCAAAACAGTCTCTCAACAAGGGGGAACTATCTTGAGGCCAGATTGTTATTTGTCTTTGTTCCGGCTTGGACCGCCTGAGTGGAGGGAGTTCTCTTGGCGCCAGGATCAGAGACTCGTGGTCGGAAGATCCGAGCGCTGGGCGTGTCTTCGCCGTGTACGCCCCCTTTACATTTGTGAAGACTTGGTCGAGCGTTTTATCTCCTCTCGTAGCTGTGAAGACGTTCTTATTGAAGGCTGGGAGGGAGACTTGAAGATCAACGTGATTGACGTCCCCGCAAACAATGAAAAGCCCCTCAGGATATTTACACTGCAGCGAGGTGAGTAAGTCATGAATCTCTCCCTGGGCGTCATTAGCATTAGCATCAGGGGCTATGTAAATAACGCTGATTATGATCACTGAATAGTCACGTGGCATATAATGCGGCCGACACCTTACTGTGATCAACTCCACGGCAGCTGAACAAGCTCTTTTTATCACAGCACAGTTCGTGCACCAATCTTTGTGTACGTAAATACAAACACCGCCGCCTCGCGTTTTCCCCGTAGTCTCGGTGCACCGGTCCGTTCTGAAGAAGAGCCGGTCGTCCAGCTCGTAAACTGAGTCTGGAGTGTCCTCAGAAATCCACGTTTCAGTAAGACAAAGCACGGAACATCTTCTCATCTCCTCCGACGTGGTCACCCTCAAACGAAGTAGATCCATCTTGTTGTCGAGCGAGCGCACGTTAGACAGAAAAAGAGCCGGCATCGGGGGTTTACCGGTTTTAGCGTCTGCCCGCATTCTCGTCATAATTCCTGCACGACAACCTCTCTTCTTTCCACGAGAACACCGCTTTCTTTTCTTTCCCCTGGAGCGCATCTGCTTCCAGAAGGACGTTCTTAGCAGGTCCAATCTTCCGAGCTCTGATTTGAGTTCGTTGCTGATTTCAGCTGTGCCCTGTGGTAAATCCGCTCCGATTCTTAACAGATCAGTTCGGCTGTAATTCACCCGCAAAAAACGCGCAGAGTCAGGTACAAAAACACTATTAAAATTACTAAAAACTAGAGATGATCCGGGAACTCGTGAAGCTGCGGCTGCACTGAGCGCGGCCATCTTGCATATATATATATATATATATATATATATATATATAATATATATATATATATATATATATATATATATATATATATATTTTTTTTTTTTTCTTCTTTCGGCTTTTTCCCTGCGTTAGGGGTCACCACAGCGATCTAGTCGCACGAAGATTTGGCAGTTGTTTTTACGCCGGATGCCCTTCCTGACACAACCACAGACCACCGAGCAACCACAGCCCTCTGTGTGGAGCAGAGAGCTGATATCTAGGGTTCCCGGGGGAGCAGATGGTGTGGGTTAAGGGCCTTGCTCAAGGGCCCAGAGTGGGGCAGATGAGGGTGGAGACAGGTGTGACCGCTTCACTTATCCCACCCACATCTTTGATGTTGTCGGTACCGGGGCTTGAACCGGCGACCTTCCGATCACAAGCGCACCTTCTTAACCTCTGCGCCACCACTCCCCTATATATATATATATATATATATATATATATATATATATATATATATATATATATATATATATATATATATATAATATATATATATATATATAT
>JBBPBX010037587.1:19586-30845 GCA_038048925.1 Garcialebias charrua | reverse complement strand
CGATATATGTGATGGAGAGTGTGAGATGATACTGTATATCAAATCTAAAAATATCAAATGCAAATATATCGACTATAAATACAGTACAGTATATCAATATAAATATATCAGATATAGAGAATATGTTATAAATGCATCAAAACTAATTATATCAATATAAATAGAGTATATCTTTATAAGTACATCAAATATAAATGTATCAAATATAAATATATCAAATATAAATTATCAATATATATCTGTTAATGTAAACATATCAATATAAATACATCACATCCGAACATTTAAAATCTAAATTATATAAATGTAAATATATGAAATATAAATTATTAATATAAATATATCAATATAAATATGTCAGTATACATACATCAAATCTAAATGTATTAAATATAAATATATGAAATATCAATTATCAATATGCATTTATCAATCTAAGTACATCAACGTAAATACATCAAATCCAAACATAAAAATTCTAAATGTATCAAATATACATATATCAAATATAAATACATCAAATATAAATATATCAGATATAAAGATTTCAATTTAAATACATTAGATATAAATTGGTCATATACTGTATGAATTTATAAGTACTGTATATATTTCTTCAGGCATTTCAACAGATCCATTCTTGCAGCCGTGGATTTGGATCAGCTCATGTCAGAACAGAACAGATGGTTGGATCTATAATTTCTCGCACTGACATCAGAACTCCTTTAAAGACAAATCAGAATATCCAACCAGCTTCCATGTCGCTGTTTTGATCAGAAACCAGTGAACTAGAAGGAGACTCCTGGTGAGAAACAGATTCCTTATGTGTACTTTCTAACTGATGGAAAGTTGGTCTGAATTAAGAAAAAGCAGCAACAATGAGGAAGCATCTTTATTTTTGTGTTTTCAGTGGACCAATAGAGCGACTCAACGAGTCTGTTTACATTTCTGCCTCTGATGCTCGCAAGTCTCTGGAGTCAGAGGAAATTAAAATCTTCTCACCACCTCCGATGCTGAGTAGGTGTGTAAAATAATCATAAACGGTTTTATCTCACATGGAGATGGTTCTTTAACGTAAAGGAGGCGGTGTGGGCTTGGACTGTTCCATGGAGGTGGACTGCCCTCTGGAGGCAGCTGGAGGTGCTGCAGCAGCAGCTCTCAGAGATAAAACTGCCAGCCCAAAAGATGAGAACACTGCTCAGGTTGAGTGTGCACAGAACAAGACGTGCTCAATGGCACTTTCTTCTTTTTGTCACTAATAAATACTTCAGTTGCTGCAGGGAGAGCTGGAACATGAACAAAACACCAACAGGACATAAAGGATGCATATTCTGGACACAAACTGATTTGACTATTTTTTTATTATATATATCTGAAAAAATAATAAACATTGTCAAATAATATGGGGACAGCTACAAAAAGCAACACCAACAAACTGCAGGAAGACGGCAATGATCAAACGTTAGTCGTTCCTGACGGAAGTGACGTATTTGGTTACTTCTAACATACAGGAACCCCTCGAGTTACGTCAGGGATAGGGACCTACGTGTGTGACTTAGGTCGATTTTGTCGTACCTCGCGGACCAAAAACACATGCCTATCGTAGGTCCGCGTTTCTGACATAGGTCGCGGTTATACCGCTAACGGAGCGCCGCACACATATTTAATGGCATGAGACTGAACAAGCAGACATACTAAGGCCATAAACACGCACAGAACTGCACAATAAATAAAAAATATAATGTCTTACTTTGAGCCGGTGGCCCCGACTGCCAGGCGGACATTTGCGGCGAGCTCCCGGCCGCAGATGGATCCTCCGCGGCATGTCGGCTCGGTGTCTTCGCCTGTGTTAGCTGCTTTGTTAGCTGCTGTCGTTAGCATGTCGGGCGGCGTTGTGGCCGCCGATCGCGGGGCGATCCGCGGCTGCTCCTCCGGACCTGAGACGTCCACAGAGTTGACCGAGTGTTTCCAGCTCATTTATCCGTATGAGGCAACCCTGATCGGGCACACGGAGCCAGCTGACAGTAGCCTCCGGAGCTCCATTGACCGCAGTACAGTTGTAAAATGGCAACCGGAAGTGGCGAGCGGAAACCGGAAGTTGCGTAAATACGATTAATTTCTTATCAAAACGTAAAATTAATAATTATACTTTATTTATAAAGCCATTTAAAACAACCACAGCTGCAACAAAGTGCTATACACATGAAATTAATAACTTTTAAACACACAAAAAAAAAATAATAATAATTTTTTTTTTTTTTTTTTTAATCATATTTTTATTAAATATGATAAAATCGTAAGTCTGAGTTGCCGTAGGTCGCAGGTGTCGTACCTCGAGGGTTACCTGTACAGTACAAAGCTCTCAACAACCTAGCTCCATCTTATCTTACATATCTTATTGTTCCATATTTTCCTAACAAAGCACTTCACTCTCAGACTGCAGGTTTACTTGTGGTTCCTAGAGTTTTCAAAACAGAATGGGAGGAAGACATTTCAACTATCAGTCTCCTCTCTTGTAGATCCGAATTCCAGTTTCCGTCTGTCAGGCTGACACATTGTCCAGTTTGAAGACTGGACTCAAAACTTTACTTTTTGATACATCTTACAGTTAAGATTGGCTTGGGTTTCCTGAGCTATCCCTTAGATATGCTGCTATAGGCTTAGACTACAGGAGGTGTTTATTTTTTTTCTTAATTGTAACTGCTTTTGTAATGCTTTGATCATTTTTATAGATTGTGAAAACTGGTAAACGATCACTCATATCAGTCATTAAAATATCACCTATCACACCCCCATTTGTTATATATGTGAAGATATTATCAATTATTGTGGCACTATGAGTTGTAATTCTTGTTGGCTTTGATATCAACGAATAAAGATTTAAACTATACATTGAATTTATAAATGTACTGATGTTATTTTAATCAGTTTTATTTCCCAGATCAATATTAAAGCCCACACAAAAAACTTTTTTATTAAAACTATTTTCCAATAGCTCCAAGATTTTATCAGTGAATAACTATATTTGATCCTAGTGATCTATATACACACCTTATTATTTTGTTTTTATCATTCTTGTTTATTATTTATATTGTTATCATTTCCATAATATTATCAACACTTATTGACATTTCACTAATTAATTTACATTTTATTTACTTATTAACAAATAGAGCCACTCCACCACCCCTTTTATTATTTCTGTTCATATGATATAATTCCTACCCTTTGGTGTGAACATTATTTGTATTTTCATCATTGAACCATGTCTTTGACAGTGCTATTAAAGTAAAAGTTCTGTTTAATTGTTTTAAATAATCTGTTATTTTGGATATACTTTATTTGCATTTATACTTCTACTATTGAAGTGAATAATAGAGAGACCTCCATTTGTCATATTGATGTCATTAAACTGCTCTTCATTATGATATTCACTATCTTTTATAACTGGAATTTTGTTTGTTTCAATCACATCTTCAACATTATATATTTTAGATGCTGAGTATTCGTATGTTGTCTTTTTTTGCTTGCATTATTACATTGTTTCTTGACTTCCTACAAAGTACTAATGAACCTGGTGACTATTGATGGTTTGAAATTTTCAGAATTCAACTTTAACAAATTTGCAATTGTTATTCTAAAAAAGTTAAGTCTGGGACATTCACAAAACAAAACAAAAAAAATGTAGAAATGTTTTGTCTTTCCTCCAAAAGACTTCTTCAGTCTGAGGTGCTGTATTCAACTGGTTTGAGAAATGCTTGTACTTCAAATAATTACTTGTATTCATGCTTCTTGAAATGTAGAACACAGGAAGCAGAAGATAAATACAAAAAGTACAAAAATAAATTGGTTTGGATCATAAGAAAACACAAGAAGGAATATTACAGTGACTTATTAAATAAAGTAGTGGGGATATGAGGGCAACATGGAGGGTTGTGAATGGTGTTCTAAATAAGCACAAAAACAAAACAGGTATTTCACAGAACTTTATAATAGATAATAAGGAAATTAACGATGAAAATGAAATTGTTAATGGATTTAATCAGTACTTTGTGAATGTCGGAACTAGCCTTGCAGCTACTATTCCAAAAGTGAATAGAAATGTGAACTATTTAATCGACAGCTTTTTAGACTGTATGTTCTTGAATGGAACTAATAAAGAAAAAATAATGAAAATTGTCAACAATTTCACAGATAAAAAATCAAAAGATTGGTTGGATATGGATATGACGTTTGTTAAAAACATAATGAGTCGTGTAATTGAAACATTCACATATATATGCAATCTATCTTTTACAACGGGAGTATTTCCAGAAAGCATGAAAGTGGCTAAAGTCGTTCCTTTTTTCAAATGTAGTGACAAATGTGGGTTCAATAATTATAGAGCAATATCCCTATTACCACAGTTTTCAAAAAAAATTGGAGAAACTATTCAACAACAGATTGGACCAATTCATTGAAAAACAAAATATTATAACCAATGTTCAATATAGTTTTAGAGCAAAATATTCTACATCTATGGCACTTATGGACTTTATGGAACAAGTAACTACTGCTGTTGACCACAAACAATATTGTGCTAGTGTTTGTTGAACTAAAACAACATCTAAAAAAGGCTTTTGATAGTGTTAATCACAGAATTCTCCTTGACAAATTACACAAGTATGGCATCTGAGGATTAATGTTACAATGGGTGTATAGCTACTTGGGGAAACAGGAAACAGTTTGTATAATTAGATGATGTAAGATCAAATCACTGTACTATTACATGTGGAGTTCCTCAGGGATCGGTACTTGGTCCGAAGTTGTTCATCTTGTATATAAATGATCTGGTTAAGGTATCTGGTCTCTTCAAGTGCGTTCTTTTCGCTGATGATACAACTTTTTTTGTTCTGGTACTAATCTTGAACAACTATTGGAGTCAATGATGAGGGAGTTTGTTATAGTTCAGAACTGGTTAAACTCAACAAATTATCATTAAACTTGGAAAAAACTAACTATATGATATTTGGTAATAGAAAGAAAACAACTGATGTTCCATTTCAAGTTGAGGACTCAGTGATTTGTAGAGTCAGTGAGGCAAAATTTTTGGGTGTTGTCATTGAGAAAATCTATCATGGAAACAACATATTAATTCTGTTAAAACGAAAATATCTAAATATATTGCAATATTTTATAGGGTTAGACATCTATTAAACGACAAGGCACTGTATTTGTTGTATAATACAATTATTATGCCACACTTGATTTATTGTGTTAATGTTTGGGGAAAAGCGTGTAAATCACTCACAATGTCTATTTTTATTTTGCAGAAAAGAATTGTAAGAATTATAACAAGAAAACATTACTGCCACCCATCAAGTGAATTATTTTATCAAATGAAATTGCTGAAATTCTATGATTTGGTGGATTGTAACATTTTGTCACTTATGTTTAGAGCTCATAAAAATACACTACCATTAAATATCCAAATGTATTTTGTGAAAAGATCAAGTTGATATAATCTCAAGGGTAAATATGTATTGAGCGCTGACTACGGCTGCTCGCTGCACCACCTGGTGGTGGTTGGGTTAAAGGCAGAAGACCAATTTCGTCTGTCAAGTATGGGAAACATACACAGATGACAAATGTGACAAATTATAATTAATTATTTGTACAACCACAGTTTAGAACTAGTTTGAAGGGAAGATCTACTTTAATTCAAGGAGTACAATTATGGAATGACTTAATGACAAATGTTAAGGAAGCCAAATCAATCCTTGTATTTAAGAAACTGGTTGAAAATGAATTGCTAAACAAATATCAATTAATCCATTTTAATGAGTGATATATGTGAGTTGAAAATTGACTGAGTTATTTACTTATTTTGTTATTATAGAAAATATTGTTTGAACTGTTTTGGAGCAGATTTAATAAGATATATTCTTCATCTGCTACCTTTCTTTTTTTTCTTTTTTTTCTATTATAATTAATTGTTAATGTTAATTAACAATTAAACAATTAAAAATGTTAATTGTTGTATTTCATATTATAAAATGAATAAATGAATTTAAAAAAAAAAACCTCAGTCTTATAAAAAGCACCTTCTCATAGTGGATCAACCAGTGTGCTGCTGACAGCGAAAACCAGCTGCTCACATCGATTGTTAGCACCCTGAGGGTTGCTTGCTAGATGGTTGTTTGACTAAAATTACCATTTAGCTACTCTGTTTCTGGTTTTAGCTGTAATTTAGCTACACTTAGCTTTTAGGTAGGCCTTTGATACTTTTAATGCAATTTCATACTGTTAACATGTAGCTATTATTTGTCTACTTTTGGTAATTTTTTTGCAACATTTAGCTAAACTTTTGTTGTTTTTAGCTTTTATTTGGCTACACTTAATTCTAGTTAATCTTTTTCTACTTTTAATTTGTGACTAGTTTTTGCTCATTTTAGCTTTTAGCTAGAGCTTGGCTATTTTTAGTTATATTTTTCTACATTTAATGTTTAGCTAGACTTTTTCTACTTTAAGCATAAAGCTTCTCTTTTGCTGGTTTTAGCTGTAATTTAGCTACACTTAGCTTTTAGATAGCCTTTTGCTATATGACTTGTGATTTGCTACTGTTAAACTTTAGCTAGTATTTGGCTATTTTTAGCAATTTTTTTGCTATGTATAAAGATTAGCTAGCATTTTGCTATTCTGACATTTTAGAATTGTGTTACTTTGAGCTAGTGTTTGGCTAGTTTTTTAGTTTTAGCTGCACTACTGGTAATTTAGCCTCCCATTTTTGACTTTAAGCTTTAACTAGCCATTCGGTGCATTTAACATTTACCCAATCTTTGGTTACTTTAATCTGGTTTTGCTGCATATAAAATTTAGCTAGCATTTTGCTACTTCTCGCTTTTAGTTATTGTTTTGATCCTTTGAGCTAATGTTTTGTTATTTTTATATTTTAGTTGTACTACTGTTAATAATTTAACTTTTTTTTTGCAACTTTGAATTTTAACTAGCTTTTTGCTACACTTACCACTTAGCTATCTTTACCATTTGGGGCGGCCGTGGCACAGTGGTAATGGCAGTCGACCCCCAATCGGAAGGTCGGAGGTTCGAGTCCCGCATCCGCCCACCATGTGTCGTTGTGTCCCTGGGCAAGACACTTAACCCCGAGTTGCTCCCGGTAGGTCTGGATAGCGCCCTACAAGGCAGGCTACCACTAACGGTGTATGAATGTGTGTATGAATGGGTAGATGGCTCGTATTGTAAAGCGCTTTGGGGCTCCTCAGAGGGGGCTGGAAGGCGCTATATAAATAAGCTCCATTTACCATTTACCATTTACCAATTAGAGAGAGAGAGAGAGAGAGTGTCAGAGAGTATTTATTGTCATTTGCACCGCATGTGGTACATGTGATGAAAACGAGATTATGTACACGGGGTCCCAGTTACATCCAACAACAAATGCAAGAGAAAAACAGTAATAACATCTAGAATTAACTAAGAAAAACATCAACTAGTAATACACTAAGCCCTAATGTAGTGGAAAAACATCATTATAAACAGCAGCACGAACATGAGTCTGTATGAGCAGATGGTCACAGATGAACACAGCAACAAGAAAACAGATCAGCATCAGCATGATGTGATATTTTGCAGTGTTTATTCTCATTATTTATTTATTCATGAGTCTAACAGCCTCAGGGTAGAAGCTGTTCCTCAGTCTAGTGGTTCTACATTTGATGCTCCTCAACCTCCGTCCTGAGGGGAGTGGGGCAAAGAGTGAGTGTGCTGGGTGAGTGAGGTCTTTCATGATGCAGGTGGCTCTTTTCCTGCATCTGGAGGTGTAAATGTCTGTGATGGTGGGGAGACTGACTCCAACAGACTTCTGTGCAGCCTTCACCACTCTCTGTAGAGCTTTCCTCTCTGCAACTGTGCAGCCTCCATGCCACACATTGATGCTGGAGCACAGGATGCTCTCCACTGCACACCTGTAGAAGGAGGTGAGGACTGGGCTGCTCAGACCAGCTCGTCTCAGCCGTCTGAGGAAGTAGAGTCTCTGATGACCTTTCTTGATCAGGCTGGTGGTGTTGTTGCTCCAGCTGAGGTTATCATTCAAGTGTACACCCAAGTATTTGTAGCTGGAGACCACCTCCACCGCAGATCCACCTATGTTCAGTGGGGCATGGGTGTGTTTGTTCCTTCTGAAGTCCACAATCATCTCCTTTGTCTTCTTCACATTCATGTGAAGATTATTCTCTTTGCACCAGCTCTCCAGGTGTTCCACCTCCTGTCTGTAGCTGGACTCATCATTGTTTGTGATGCATCCCACCACCGCTGTATCATCTGCAAACTTAACAATATGACAGCCTGGATGTGTGGCTGTACAATCATATGTGAGCAGAGTGAACAGAAGAGGGCTCAGCACACATCCTTGGGGAGAGCCAGTGCTGAGGGTTATGGTGGAGGAGGAGAAGTTGTGGATCTTCACGGACTGTGGTCTGTTTGTTAAGAAGTCTAGTACCCAGTTACAAATGGAGGGGCTTAGTCCAAGTGTGGATAGTTTGTCTATCAGAGTTTGGGGGATCATGGTGTTGAAGGCAGATGTGAAGTCCACAAAGAGCATGCGCACGTATGAGTCCTTCTGATCCAGGTGAGTGAGAGCAGTGTGGACCAAAGAGGAGATGGCGTCCTCTGTTGATCGGTTCTCGCGGTATGCATATTGATGAGGGTCCTCGTTGATGTTGACGGTTGTCTTGATGTGGGACATGACCAGTTTCTCAAAACATTTAGCGACTATCGGGGTGAGGGCCACCGGTCTATAGTCATTCAGACCAGTCACTGTGGAGCTCTTTGGGACTGGGATGATGGTCGCGGTCTTCAGGCAGGTGGGAACTGACTCCAGTGAAAGTGAGGTGGTGAAGATGTCAGCCAGCACCTCACAGAGCTGGTCCGCACATTCCTTCAGAACTTTCCCTGGGATGTTGTCTGGTCCGGTTGCTTTATGAGGGTTGATCCTTCTGAGACTGCCTCTCACTTCTGCTGCGGTCACTCTGAGATGCTCTTCATCTGGTGATGAGGTGAGTCTGGTGCAGTTAGGAGCAGTTTCTCTAGTTATTATTTAAACGCACAAAATCATTAATACAGTATTTTTATTTCAAATAAATTAGTCATGGTGTAGTTTCCTCCTTATGTACAGTTACAAGGAAAGCATGCCCATTAGCTTTAAAATGATCAAATTAATGTGTTTTTATTCACACACATGTGTTTAAATTAATGTGTGTTGGCATCAACATTTTCCAGCTCTGTCCATCCATCCATTATCTTTTACCCGTTTCTTCCATTTTGGGTCATGGGGGTTGCAGGTGCCCATGTCCAGCAATCACTGTGCGAGGGGCGGGGTACACCCTGGACGGGTCGCAAGTCCATCACAGGGACACATAGAGACAAACGAGACAAGCAACCATCCACTCTCTCACTCACACCTAGAGACAATTTAAAGTTACCAATCAGTCTAACATGCATGTTTTTGGTCTGTGGGAGGAAACTGGAGTACCCGGAGAAAACCCACGCATGCACGGAGATAACATGCAAACTCCATCCATAACGTCTCCCAGACCGGGATTTGAACCAGGGACCTGTTCGCTGAGAGGCAGCAGCTCTACCAGTTGCACCATCATGCTGCCCATTTCCCAGCACTGATGCCTGAAAATCAGATTGAAGGGAGAATCCAGTTGCATGAACAGAGTCAGAGCAACGGTTCTGGCTGCCAGCCTCACAAAAAACCTCTGACTCTGAAGAGCTGCACGGCCAAATATCAGTTGAACACACACTAGCAGGAACAGTGAGGAACAGAAAAAGGAAAAAGAAAAATCCATAAGCTGTTAGCAGCTGATTAATCCCATGAAGCAGCTTCCAGTGGTGGAATGGAAGAGTTTTAAAAAGCAGCTTTTTTTCTTTGTGTCGGACACAAAGACGGAGCTGAAAGAGAAAATACATAAAAACAAATACATTAACGGTCCAAACAAACGTCCTTTTAGTTATTTCTGAAATTAGGCTATAGTAACATTCACAAATACAAGATTTACATTAAAGCAAAAGGTTTGTTCAAGGCTGCTGGAGAAGAAAATCCGCTCAACAGTCAAACAGGTTTAGTTCCCTTTCAGTCTCGTCTCTCGGTGCAACATATCGCTATGGGAATTGCGCCCCCGCGCGATTACCTGAAGGAATACACTTACGCCTTTACGGCAAGGGCGTCAGCGTCGCACCAGAGGCCCCGCCCTCTGGGTACTTAAGCCGCTGACGCCCATCCCACTTTCTCTTTTTGCCCTTCACCTCGCTTAAATCTGAAACACTCTTCTCGGATCTTCTCTGTACTTCATCACTCGACCAGAGGTGAGCTTGCTCCCTACACAGAGCATACAGAGAATATTTTCCTGCGGACTTCCGGGCTGGCGAAAGCTGGTCCGGCACATTTTTCCTTCACCCCAAAGTTTTCTTCTCCTCTCTCCACAGACTGCTTCGCTCGATGGCGCTGACTGTGTGACACCGCTACCCTGCTAACGAGTAGCAGGCTAGCCGGCTAAAGCGACGCGAGCCACTTAGAGCAGCTCCTCTGGGGGAATCCCAAGGCATCCCAGGCCAGCCGAGAAACATAGTCCCTCCAGCATGTCCTGGGTGTTCCTCTGGGTCTCCTCCCGGTGGGATATGCCCGGAACACCTCACCAGGGAGGCGTCCAGGAGGCATCCTAACTCCTTCATCTTTAAAAACTGTGTTAGGATAGGCTAAGTGCTTGGTGACTGTACAGTACTGTACATTTATCTATTTATTAAAAATATACAGTATATACAGTATTTTTATTTTTTTATTGTTTTTTATTTATAAATAGATAAATGTACAGTACTGTACAGTCACCAAGCACTTAGCCTATCCTAACACAGTTTTTAAAGATGAAGGAGTCAGTTGAATTGTCTCCCTCCTCCCTGCAGGCTCCATAGGGAGCTTGCTCCCTTTATGTGAAAGGGAGACAATTCAACTTATTCCTTCATCTTTAAAAACTGTGTTAGGATAGGCTAAGTGCTTGGTGACTGTCCAGTACTGTACATGTATTCATTTATAAAAAAAATAAAAAAAAAAAAAAAAAAAAAAAAAAAAATTATTTTTTTTATTTTTTTTTTTTAATGAGATGCATGCTCTTAAGTCCGGGACCTCGTAAGTCAGAGCGCTCGTAAGTCGGGGACTACCTGTATGTATGTATATATATATATATATATATATATATATATATA